>BLSF01000105.1:0-72879 GCA_012862575.1 Parietichytrium sp. I65-24A | reverse complement strand
GTAGCGAATGCACGTTTCGTTCTACTGCTTTGCACGTCGCATTCTACGGAGAGGAATAGAGCTGCCGTAAGGCAGCTCTATCCGATCCTCCCGTTAGGCGATTGAGTACGCCTGCCGAAGGCATGGCGCTACTCAAGAGCCTATGCACCGAGTAAGCCTGGCTCCAGCAGGCGCAACTCGCGAAGATGAACTGTGAACGCAACGAGTAAGCCTGCCGGAGGCAGGCGCAACTCTCAAGCACGAAGAAGACCGCCGAAGGAGGGCGCACTTTGGCTTGTCAGAACAGAAAACATCGGAATTTGAGATTGAGTAATTTTGAAGGATGCTAGACGTTTTGCTAGGTAGGTTTTATCTGTATTCTGAAACACAAGCTCACTATAGCTCACTGATGCTTTTTGGACGACAGCAACAGGTAAATCTAATTTAGGGTTATAATGACTGGTTCTAAATTGCTTCCCTCAGTCACCAAACGTGCATATGCTGTGACATGCTGTCACCATCTGTCACCCACCAAACTGACTTGCGATGAGTCCTCAGAGACCACCACAAGGCAGTCCTCTCTAATCGTGGATGGCACCATTTCATTATTGAAGCGACGAAGAAGACCTAGATTAGATACATGTACCAGTTAGTCTCCAAGTAGAAGAAAAGACCATAAGAAGATTTAGGAATTGGATTAGCCGACTATGTAATGCCAGACTCCAACGAAAACAAACAACAAGGAATCTTAGAGAACAAAGAACCGAGAAGAACAAGGAATCCCAGAGAACAAGGAACTAGCCCCCCGAATCATTGTGTCGTTCTTGTCTTGCTCTCACCAGAACAAGGAACTAGCAGAACTAGCCCCTAAAATCATTCTTCGTTTTCATTCAGCGTCTCTTGGTTGTCTTGGAGCCCTTGCTCTAGTTGGGCGTTTTGCTTTTCCGGGTTTCTTGAGGTACAAACGATAATTCCGTCTTATGAGCTGCTATTGTGTTGGTTCTAAAGTCTGAAAGGCATGCTGGTTTGTTGACAGCCCAGGCGTATTTTTGTTTGAACTCTTGGCTCCGTCTTTGCATTTGAGCGAGTTCATTTTGTTTGGCATCCGGAAGACTTGCCTTTGCTATTGCTTTTTTTGGAACAAATATTGCGCGCTCTTGTGGCGTGGTGTAAAGGGTCCTTGTGAGGTAAATCTGGCCCAGCGCCGCCGCTCTGGAAACCTAACCTAAGAACCCGCTGACCTTGCCATCGAGCGGGATGGAGTGATCAACGATGACTCTCTGAGGGTTGCGTATTGTTGCGCACTGGGCCATGTAGACAGTTTTCGTATTAGCAGGGAAGACATCCTTGTAACTATATCGAATACAGTGGCGCCGTCTTCAAGCTTGTAAGTTTTGGTCCGCTCCCGAAAGAATTTCACGCAGTTGGGAGGCAAGCCATCGATTTACAATGGCTTTGGCGGGGGGAAACCCCCATCGTTATCGAAGGCGATTGCCTCCTCAAAAAGATCATTTGCTGACCTTGCGCTGCCGCGACTCCTCAGGATGAGATTCGATACTTATGGCGCGTGTATGCGTGATTCTCTACAATCTTATATGTGTGCTTATTTGCATGCGATGAGATTGACAACTAGTAACTTTCCGAACGAGAAAAACATGAAATTACTTTTTTTTTTTAATTAGTTCGAATCTCCCAGGTTCCCGAAATCGCCAGGTCAAAGAACTTCCGACTTGCCCAATTGTTCTCGCATCTCGTCGAGCCGTTCAGAGGCTGCATAGACTCCTTCGTTTGAGGCAGCGTTCCCAAACTTCTTCCAAGCAACCGCTGCAGTGAGACTCATAAAGTCAGCAGAGAACCAGTAGCTGAGTTGATCAACTCCAGAACCGAATCCGCCACTTGATTTTCAATACGGTTGTCCGAGTTCATTGTGTGTAAGTTCGCCTCTTCTGAGGTTCGGTCACGAGCTGTGCGTCTACTTGGCAACTCCTCACCAACCATTCGAAGAAGAGAATTTGATTCGCACAGAAGACAGTCACGAGGATTCAGAGAAGTGCAATCCAGATTTGCAATTGGTTCTGTGCAAGTAATTTGGGTATGGGCGAGTGCAAAAGCACGCTGATTTCAATGGGAGAAACTAGTTTTGATCGCCAAACTAATCTGTTGCAGCAGAGCGCCACGTGAGATTTTTCTGAACCGATGTTATGCAGCTGCTAGCTAGCCTCGCCAGCAGCTCTCTTGATTCGAGCCTTCCGCCAGGGCCAGAACCCTAGCTCCCGCAACCAATCGGGGAGAACCCAAGGTCGGAACCGAAGTCTGGAATGTCTGGAACCCAAAATAACCCAAACCGGATCATGACATATCATGAGCATTATTCATGACTTAAAAGACACCCACACGGGCATGTTACCATGTCCCTTAATGTCTAAGAGGGTGTAGTGATACAGTACGAACATCAGGACCTGTGAAGAAGATTCGTGACTCGTCTGACATTTGGCCTTTGCGCTATGCCCGAAGGATCTGAAAGAGCTGTATGGAAACACGAAAATGCCGCCAATTCTATCTTTGGAAAGCCCGTCCCAGGAGCGACAAGAAGAATAAAAGCTGTAAAGTTTTGAGCGCTGCTTGGAAGAAGGCAGGCTCGTTTTGAGACCTCGACCAAAAGCGTGACAAGCTATCGTCGTCACTTCTGCCTCAAGCTACATCACTTCAGGATTCAGCCCCAACCCCACACCATCTACTAAAGCCGTCTCTTGTCATAGCCGCACAGAACCCAATTGCAGCCACACGAACTCGGCGGCGAAAATGCTTGTAAAGCAACACGTAACGCCACTGTTGAATCTCCACTTTACAAGATGCGCGTCGCATTGCTGAGGTTACTTCCCACTCAACTTGGATCCGGTGTTGGTATGGCTGTTTTCCTATGTTTTCCTGAACGTAAAGCTGGCTGGGTTGTGCATCGATCCATTGCCGACCGTTATTCATGCTCCGGGGTTCCTTAGCAAGGAAGCAACGCTGTACATCCCACTGGGCCTGAGGTTCGCATTCAGGGCTTACGGACATATATAGTTTTGAGTGACTGTAACTCCATTCACTGGTAAGAACAACTCCTGTCTCGCCTCACGAATCGGCTCAAGTCATCATGAATCCAGATGGATCACCAGACTCCTCCAGGCCGTAGACCGAGCGTCCGAAGTTGCAAACCAATCTCCACATCAGATTCCGATTTTCTCGAACTCTCTGTTTTTTGTTTTGTTTTTTACTCCTCCTCATGCAGAGAGAAATAGTGATCGAAGTAGTAGTCGACCACGTAGTAGTCAGCACTAATTGATTGAGAAGATGCTATGCTGATGTGAGGGAGTCGTGAAAAAAGTGCGAGAGGTTCGCACCAATATTTGTTTAGCGTTTCAACTGTAGCCTCTTACCCGTCGCACTTTGGGACCGTGTCAACAACCCAAGGACGGTGGAGCGCTTGTGTTCAGCGGATGCGCATGAATTCGGCAAAACACTAACCTAAACTGCAGAATTCAGAATTCAAAACCTACAAAGGGCCATAGAAAATCTCTCCACGACTAGTCTCACCGTGTTTCTCGGGGGCGCAGGAAGATACTGAGGGAGTGAGGAGAGTGAGGGAGTACACTACCGGACGCCTATCATTCGATATGCTCTGAAGTGGAGACTGGGGCAGGGTTTTGCTAGAGTCGCTACTATGCTCATGGTAAACAGTGTGAATGAATGTTCGGCGTTTTGAAAGTGAGGTTGAAATATGTTGAAATCTGTGATGATCAATCTAAGAACACAACATCCGAAGCACAACTTAGCCGATGGATGGAAAGGGTGAGCCGCAACATGAAAAAAAATAAAAGAAGACAGCAGGAGTGAAACTCGATGATTGAATTGTGAGCAAAAGGTCGCCCGTTTGAAATGAAAGAGTTTAGAAAATCGAAATTTCGAGTTGCTCCAGTTTTCTGAATTCTGAATTATTTTTATTTTCAATTTTGGAATTCTGGCGTTCGATCGGCTCTTGCTGGCGTACGGACAGGCGCAGCCAAGCCGGCGCGTCAAGCCGAGGACGTAGATCGATGTGAGCCGCACGGGGCTGCGTAGGCAAGTCGTTCAGCAGCACCCCGACTCTCAAAGTCTAGTGTATGCTCCAGCGTGTATCAGGGCAGGCAACAGTTCAACGTCCGAGTCGTGTCTGTGCCATTCTGTGCCGACGCACACAGCCAGCCCCTCGAATGGACTCTGTCGTCCAAGAGTCCTCTAGAGGCATACACTCCCGACGTGGGGTTCTTGTTAATGGGAACATAGACTTGTCGTGGAATGCAAAGTATAGAAAAGGGAGCCCCAAATCCCAAAGCAGAGATTGTCGAGCAGCAGACCCCAAACCATTCTTCTTACCATCGCATTATTATCTGCGCATCTCTTCTTCACGCCCCTGCTCAAAAGTTGCAGCTATCATCAGGAAAGATGAAGTCCCAGTTGATCGCGCTCGGCGGAGTCTTCGCGGTGGTGGGAGCAGCCAACGTCACCTTGTACAACAACCGCTACCCGATGTCTTCTGATTGCAAGGACAGCATCATGGACATGTGCACCGAGTGCTCGTCTCTCACTGAAGATATTGGCTGCTATGAGGATTGCTTCGGAATCGGAGACGAGGAGTATGCCACCATGGAGGAAGGCAACGCCACTGAATCATATGCGTCCAGTGTCGCCACCGTGTCTGCGGAGTGCAAGGCTGAATTTGAGGCTTTTGTGACATGTTGGGATGCCAAAGTCTTGGAGTGTGGTGAGTGCGCAAACTCCAAATGTAAGAAGACCTACAAAAAGTGTCTCGACTCAAGCGAGGTGGTCGCGTCCAACTGCACGATGGTAGAAGAAACCACCTTGGCGGACAGCGAGGATAAGGAGGAGGATGTCGCAAGTGGGAGCGACAGCTACTACGATGGCTCTACCATCTCAGACATCGTTTCGTGGTTCAACGAGACGTATCAGAACTCTACAAACGCGACCAACTCTTCCGCTTATGACGATGAATATGATGACGAAGACTACACTTACGGTGCCTAGACGCAGGATCTTGACCCCTCAAAGTACTCGTTATGCTTGCGAGAAGAGAGTGCACTATCCTTATTTGCCTTTTATGCTTCATGACATACCCCCTTTTTAAGAAGCAAAGCTATTTCAATCCCGGCGATAATTCTTTAAAATCAAAAACGGAACAGTGACTTCCAATTTTCTGCTCAAGACTTAATCTTCTCTTACATTTTCATTGGATTCTACTATTTGACTGGATGAATACTTTGAACAAATGAATCCCTTCCTTCTGAGCATTTTGCTTTTTTACACTGTCACGGTATTGGCGCAGGACCTGACCTTCAAACGAACCAGGTACTATACTGACAGGAACTCTCACATCTTGATTCACGTTTTAGAGTCATCATTGCACGACTGAGTTTTTACGAATTGTAATCGCTAACCATTGCGCTTAAAAAGGCGCGATATACAAACGAAGTTTGCTCTTCAAATTGGCCAAACAAAAAGTGTGAATTCTTTTCCATCAGCTTTCGAAGCCAACGCGGCATGTATTGAAGATGCTGCAATTTCCTCAGCATCTTCTTTTGGTCTTCAAAAATCAGCACACGGCTGGAGTTGGATTCGGTCGAGTGCTCGCCACCATCGGACACTTCGGACATCTTCATTGCTGCAGCAACCATAGCCTCTTCGTCCATTTCCCCATCTTCTCCGTCGACGTTAGTTTCCATTTTGGCCTTTTTTCGAAGGAAGCGATGGCAATGCGCTGCGACGTTTATGATCTAAAACATCGAATCTGCCTTCACCTCTCAGTGCTTCGGACATAGACACGTCGCTTTGGCCGAGGCGGCGATAAAACAACAGGTATGCAGTGTTAGACTCGGAGAGTTCAATTTGCTCCCTCATTTCTGCCCATGTGACGCTGTTAAGCCGACTATCGTTGTATAGGGTCCAAGGCGCGGAAGGCGAATCTTGTAAATGCAGACAAGGGTCGGAGCTTCGCCTCGCATATGCGTAGTAGTGACCAGAGTTTGCGTTCGCTCCGGTGTGCACTATTACTGCGTACAGCCCATACGTATTATCTTCCTCCGAGTCTTCCGCGCAGCATGATTTCTCGACAAGGGATCGCACCTGCTCCAGGCGCTTTTCGCTGGGCTTTGGTAATGTGAGGAACGGTTCAAATCTCGTTGTCTCCAGATGCTTGACAGGCCTGTTTTGCTTGAAATCAAACCCCATCCTCTTAACCGTGAGGACCAAATGCTTTGGTGCCTCTGTCAAGATGGTGTTCTGCAAATGAACAGTCTTGGTTCCCTCTTTGTCACACATGAGCATATCTGAACCGCCCAAAACCGCAGAGCTAAACGAGGCGTTCACCAAGTTCTGGAGGCTGTTGTCTACACTCCTATCCGAGAAAATTTGTTTAGAGTCGGACCACATCTCGGCAGAATCAACCGTGTACGCCAGCTGCAAAAAGCTGTCCCGGACGAACTGGACTACGCCACACTCAGATGCCCAAGACCAAAATCCCTCCATTTCAAACGCTATTTCAGATTTGACAAGCCGCCAAACAGCTGGCGAGACATGATCTCGGGTCGCGCTTGCTCCTTGGTGACTCCATTGGCCACAGAAAATGTGGCTTTGTAGCTGAGTATGTCGCTGCAACATTGGGAGCGGAACTAAAGAAGAAGCAGCCTCCTCTGGCGAGAGGGGAAGGAAGAGGCCACGAACGGAGGCGGAAGAAGCTTGTGGAACGGGCGCGTAGCTCGAGACGCTTTCGAAAATTCCCGTAGCGACGAAGCCGGACCGAGGCCCGGAGACTGCAAAGAGCTCCAGCCCACCCGCCCGGGCGAGACCCGGAACTTTGTAGCTTCCGTTCACGAGATGATCCCTCCGTGGAGCAAGCGGGACAGTTGCCTTTAAGCACAAGAAAACTTTGCTGCTTTCGGAGCCCCCTAGATTCGCTTCGGCTGTGCGCGCAATGGACTGGCTCACCTGCGTATACCCAGAGGGAATGGAGTCTCCTGCTGACTTCCACTGTAACCGAATCTCATCGATGAATTTGGCTGAGTCAGCCTTTTGAGATCGCCGCTGAAGGCAAATGTACATTGCCACGCTCTCCTTGCCTTTGGCAAGATTGGCTTCTCCCCCATTTGCCGTTTGAGTGAGGACGTCCCACCCAGTTGGAAGCTTCTCGATGTCTGGAAAGTATACTCCAATTTGAACGATCGGATCAACCCCTGGGTCCGTGACAGACCGGCACCTTTTGTATGCCAAAAACATGGGCGAGACAGAAGCCGGCTGGCCATTGTTCAGGTTCTTCATTGCCTTGTTCCCGCTCTGAACACCAGATACCAGAGTATATCCTGGAGGTGGGGTATCGCCTTCATTGAGAACACAAACATCCTCAATAGGTCCAACAGAAGACACGTCCGCACTCTGCCTGGACAAAGTAATTCGCACATTCTCCACCTGGGCACTTGGCCCTGTTTGCGTAGAACTCCCGATGCTTGGGGCTGGCCCAACAGCTTTTTCAGAGATGACCAGGCGGCCATCCAGTCTGTCACCGGACACTTGAAAGTGCAAAGCATGCCACGATTTGGAGCTCTCAAATGGGTTGCAATACCCATTAAACTCCCAGACACCATTGCTTTCGAACATTGCGCCAGCAAGGACCCCAGACAATGCCTTAGAGCCAAGCTCACTAAATGTTCCCTGGACGAAGACGCCACTGACGCTTGGGTTTACCACATCCAGGCGCAAAAGATTTCCCCTCGATATACCCAGCTCTGCAGGCACAGGATCCCCGGAAATCCGCCCAAAGAGCGAGGAAGAGCCGTCAGACAAGTGTTTCACCTGCTGCGTCGAAGATTGCCCATTTTTGGACACCGGCGGTACCAAAGCGGACACGTGCCATGGCGCTACGCGAATAGTGTTTTTGATCGATTCAATCTCGGTTTTCACAATGGTCCCTGCAAAGCAATCTAATATTTTGTGAAAGCGAAAGAGGGGCGCAGGGCGAGGCGCTTTAAACACTTCAAGTTGTGTGAGCGGGCAACCCTCTCCCCTTCTCTTCATCAAAAACATTCCACCAATAAATTGCTGTGGCCCGCAAAGCTCATACATCTCGCTCAGTCGCATCTCCTTCTCAGCCTCTGGCACAAAAATGAGCTCAGTAATCGGAGCAGCAAATGACTTTGAATCGGTGACCCATAGGAAAAGATCGCGAACGTTGGGACCGCCAACGTCTAAAGCTCCGTGCAGCGACTTGTCAATCACCTGATACTCTGCAGTTCCCTGCTTTGGTGGAGACTCCGAAATCAACACATCTGTGATTGGCATTCCACGCTTGTAGCAAAGCTTCACGGGTGTTGTCGACGGACCGGCTGGTATGGTCTTCTTCTCTGTTGGTGTTGGAGTCGAATACAGCTGATATCCTCCCACCCCCGCCTGTGAAGGTGCAGGCACGCTTGCCTCGCGAGATGACCAGCTCGGATTTAAGTTTGTTTGAATCACGCGAAAGCCCTCGGGAGGAGCCTTCACCTCCTCCTCCCCAAGTAAAACTCGAATCTCCGTGATGGGAGAACCCTTGTCGTCTTTTTGGTAAAAGAGATGAATTTGATCCGGCATCGTTTCCGATGACGTATTCGAAGACGGCCCCTGATTGAGATTCATCGGTACGTGCGTGTAGTTGCGAGGCGCAGAAGGGACTGACTCAGTCGGTGGAAGCTTTTTTACCATAAGTTCTGTAATTGGAACTGCATCGACCTCCCTACGGATACACAGAAATACGCAGGGGCAGTCCGGCTTGTCTTTATTCAGGTTCACTCTCACTAGCTCGAACCCGTTCGGAACTTGAAGCGACGCAAAGTCTGCAATTGTCGGACATGACACTGCAGTGATATCCGTTATTGGCATGTACTGCCTCGGCAAGGCAATGGAGACACCCAATGACTGCTCCTGCCTTGCCTTCAGCATCGAGCAAGAGGTGCACGTGTACATTTGCGTTGTGGACCCCCCAAACAACTCTGCCAGGATCCCGCTAGGTAGAGTTTCGTTGAGAGCTGCCATGAGGTAATCATGAAAGTCAGCCACGTCCATCTGTTCTCCAGTTTTCCAACGAAAATCAAGCGCGTCTTGAAGTTCTTTGGAGACTGCGGTGGGTTTTTGTGACAGCAGCAGATTTCCAAACAGCTTCTGCATCGCCGCGAAGAGTGGGTGGTTCATATGCGTATCCGGCGAAGGAAACAACAGCGCGTATCGAAATGCGTCAGTGCAAAACAAAGATTGTAAAAGTGAGTTCTGGTAACAAACGTTCGTAAGGCCTTGTTCCATGTTGACAAGGCCGGTGCACATGGGCTGGAAACTCAGCGCAGGATCATCTACGGGGCGAATTGATCGCTCCAAAGCATCCCTAATCTGCATATCCGCGAGTGATGACACTCCAGGCAAAGGGGCGAAGGTTTTTCGGAGACCGCGAATTTGAGCTGCATCGGACAGCAATTTGGCGTTGAGGGTGCCGGAAGTCGACTCGCCAAAGCTCCACGTTCCGGAGAGATTTTCGCCAGCTTCGTCCAAAGTCATTTCCACCAGATGAGAGCCAATGCGCCCAGGCCCTTCATTGCTGACACGTTGATAATTTGTCCAAGACCCACCTAACTGCCACTTCCACTCTGGCGAGACACTAGCAACGAGGTCCATCGTGCCGATGTTCTCCCCGATTTTACCCTTGAGTAGAAGCGCAAAGTCCGGGGCCACGGAAGCATTACCACTTGCTAAGCTTCCCTCCCCTTTGGCAGCGTCTAGTTCGCCAAGATAGAGCGCCCCGATCGTGGTATCCCAAACACAATTCACGGAACCACTTGTTCCAGACGCCGAATTCCCGCCTTCATCGAATTGTGTACCATCGTCCGACACGATTTCCATTTCGTCACCTTCACAAACTTGTGCGCCTTGATGCAGAACTCCCAACCCGGCGATGCACTTTTGAAGGTTTCGCTTCCGGTTTTCAAGCGCCTTGTCGAAAAGGGCCTTGTCGGCGGGAGATAGTTCCAGTTTGAGGAGAGGCGAGGACGCCGTTGGTGAAGACTTCGCCAAATTTTGGCCAGCTCCAAGTGTAGCCGGTCTCTCCGCATCGCAAACCATACATTTTGCGCTCGTGCCGAGATTTTGAAAAGTGCACGCAGCGCACTCCCAATTTGCCGTCACCGAGCCTTCCAAGCTTGAAGCATTTGGGCTCGCGTCCACAACTGCTGCCATAGGTCCACCAGGAGGGTTGCCGAGGTTTGGGTTTGGGTCAGTACAAATTTCGCAAGTGGGAGCCATTGGTGAGTTGGCAAATGTGCATTTCGAGCACACCCACTTGTCTGTACTGCCGCCCGATTGCATGGCCGATGCGTTGACTGGGTTTTTCCCTGCCGAGTCGGACCTTCTAGAGCCACATGCAGAACAAGTCGAATCGAACGAAGAGTTGACCAATGTGCAGGACGGACAATTCCATTCAAGGGAAATGATAGAGTCAGAGGTTGCGGAGTCGCTCACTGGTTGTGGGTCAGTACTTGAGCGGCTTGCAACTGGAGCAGAGTGCTCCTTTTCGATCACAGTTGCAGCCACTCGTTCGAAATCTGGAATAGGTTCCCTGGCCCACCCTTGAACCTGGAGACACGTCACGGTCATCTCGCGATTTTTACATAGAGCGCCAACAAAGACCCCGCCATAGTTTCCAAGCCCGAGCTCGCTTTCCAAATTGACTCTGAAACGCATGATCTCGGAACGTGCAACAAACACGCGCAAATAACCAGGTTCTGTGTACTCGACCTGCAACAAAAATAACCCAGGCCTGGCAACATCCCCAGAGAGGGCTCCAGAAAACACGTGCAGGAGCGGCTCCCCGGCGGGGGTTTCAACAACACACTGAATGTCCCCGTTCTGGCCATACTTGAAGTACAGTCTCATCTGATGCTGAGCCTCTTTGAATGGGGAAAACGCGCTCTTCGTCAGGTCCCAGATTGACCCCCCATGAAGAAGCAAACAGCACTCGGCGTCCTCAGAGTCTGCACACGAAAGCTCCATGGCAATACTGATGCCTCCGCTCGCGCTAAATCTCGACCTGGTCCACACCGACGACCCTGCAGAGACCGTCAAGGTTGGAGAGATCGACAGGCACCTGCCGAACACAGTAATGCCTGATTGCGCGTCGTCGGTGACGACGGCGTGTATTCCAGGTTGCCTTTCTTGCGCAGGAGGTGCCGTTTCAAAACGCCCGTAAGAGCCAGCCAGGTGCAAGTGCCGCGCACTGGGGTTGCCGCTGACGTCGCAGAGGGCTACTGCGGCGGGTCCGTGAAGAGGGTATACCGCCCAGGGGCTGGGTTGTTGCTTGATGAAGCCGCCTTCGGCACAGCAGATCTGAAAGCCCTCCTCATAGTGGTTCTGAATCAAAGTATCAGCGAGTTTCTGTGCCCAAACTTTAATAAAGCTATAGCACGGCTTTACCGAGCAAGACGTTTCCGTCCATGGAAGCGGCGGAGTATCGGCTCCAAAGCGAACAGAGGTTACCTCATTGACGGAAGGCGATGCGATGATGGGCTCCGAAACTCGCTCACCGTTCACGTAGAGCTGCACGGTTCGATCTGGGCCTCCAGACCACGCGACCTGGGTCCAACGCTTGTGACTCTTTACGTTGCAATTTGTCTTCGCCGAGAGCAAGTAGGACCCTGAGCCGTCCGAGGCCGACTCTCCATCATTTTTCTCTTTCGAAAATAGCGCCAGTTCGGTGGACCCCTCGCCGGCTTTGATGAGGAGCAGGAATGGGTCGAAGCGCGCGACGGGAGCCCACAAATCGCATTGGTCAGAGAGTACCCAGCACTGAAACGTCCACCCAGCGCTGAATGGAAAGTTTGCCAATGGGTTTAAAGACAGCGATTGGCCGCTTGTAAGCTGCACATTGGATCGGAGCGCGAGGTCCGTGCTAAGACTGCCCCCAAAATTGAAAACGGTCGAGCTTTTTTCCAGGCGACAAGGTACGCCGAGGACTGGAACAAATTCAGACCCTCGACCCAGCAACCCCAGCAGACCACCGGAAAAGACTTGGTATTTGACTGGCGCACCGTGGCCCTCTTTGTCATAAGTAGCCGAGTTCATTTTTACAATACTGCCGTGCACGATTTCAAAAGGACAGTTCCCGCTTGACAAGGGTGAAGGTTTTATTCTCGTTCCAACAACTATTCTATCTGCGACGTCCCGCGCTTGGGAGAGCTCCCGCAAGGCACCGCACACCTTGGTAGACTTGCCCTCCATGACGGCACAGAGCGTAAAGTACGGAGCCCCACCAAGCTGCGGCTCGAGGTCCCAGCGGCCTTCAGGCCAGGCAAAGTAAGGATACACAAAGTCAAACTCTTTGGCCCCCTCCTCTTCGTTGTCGTTGTAGTTGTCGCTATCCTCCTTCTCCTCCTCCTCCTCCTCGGCTGGGAATGGCAGCGCCGAGAGTGGGTTCCTCACCCATGAGCATGCTCGCTGCCAGTCCTGCGCTTCCCTCAAATCGCCCAGCGGCCTGTCCAGCCCAGCCTCGGCGGACCTCCGCAGCGCGGCCACGTGCATCCAGTGCAACTGCGCCAGCGCCAGGACGTACCTCTGCGCCAGCTCATTCCCCCTGTCCACCGCCTCCGCCAGCGCGGCGCTCGCCTGCATCGCGATCGCCGGCGAGTGCGCCGCGCCGAGCATCATCATCTCCAACACTTGCCGCTCCTCCTTCGCCGCTGCCGAAAGCGGGCTCGCACTGGCACTCGAACTGGCGCTGGCCGCACCCAGCACCCTCGGCAGCAGCGCTTCCACGGCGGGAGCCGCCAGCGCATGCAGCGCTTTGAACCGCCTCGCCACGACCATGGCCGCCACCAGCCGCAGCAAGAACGCGGACAGCCCTTCCTGCACGCAGTGCACGCCCACCGCCGCCAGAGCAGCGTCGCATTCCACCTGCGCCGCCACCAACAGCGCCAGTCTGCCCAGCCTCTTCAGACTCTTCAGCCTCTTCAGCATCAGCATCTCCGAGCCGTCCAGGCTGCCCGTTCGCCGAGACGGGGAATTTGGGGAGTTCGGGGAATTTGGGGAACGAGGTGTCTCCACGCTGCGGATGATGGCGTGCAAGGCGCGAAGGCCGTCGTCTTTGGAGCGGCCTAGGAGAGCGCACGCTGATACTGCGAGCGACAGTGCGCCGTGGTCCGCACTCATCTTCAGTCTTCTTCTGCTTCTCTCTCTCTCTTGACCTCTCTCTCTCTATCTCTCTCTCTCTCTATCTCTTGACCTCTCTCTCTCTTGTGGCCTCTCCTGCTCCCTCCTGGTCGCGCAGCTCCTGCAAGTGGGCCAACTAATGGGAGTGTGAGTGAGTGAGCTTTAGAGCTTAGTTTGACTGACAGTGAGTGGAGTGAGTGGAGAGTGAGTGAGTGAGTGGGGACTGCGCGGACACTCTTTTCTTCTCGTCTCGTCTCTTCTCGTTTCTTCGCGGCCGCGGCGTGTTCCTGGGACCTTCCTCGGGGAAATCGGTTTGGTTTCTCCGAGCGGGGACCCTGCTGCGCGGTGCGCGGTGCGCGTAACAATCAGCGCGGACGCGGTGGTGGTGCTGCAGAACCGGAACTGGGGCGCTCACTGTGCGCGGATTCGCAACTGCTCGCGTCCTGATGCTGGATACATAGATTCTCCCTCGCGCAGGTGTTGGTTATGGCTAGACAGACCGTAAGAGGCGAAATGCCTGCATTATGCAGGTGGTGCTTGGGACGTGCAGGGAGTGAGATTCTTACTCTATTCACTGCCGGAAAATGTAGATAGCGTGGACGAGGTGATAGGTACTTGCCGTGAAGGAAGTGTTGAATGGGAAGTTGTCGTGTTCTGAGAGTTCTGAGCATGGACCGTGGCGCGAGATTTGCTGCTTTCTCTTCTTTTCTTGTTGCTTTTTAGGATCCGTCGAACGGTTCGATGTGGCTCTCACCGTCACAATGCGCGACGTCAGGAGGAAATTTAAGATCTTGTTGGCGCTTCTATCGTCCTTTCGATTCTTTTTTTTTTTTTCGTCCGCAAACTTGGCCGTTTCACCCTGCAAGAGCCTCAATAAGTTGCAGCTCATGTTGGAAGGAGTTGGCACCACTGGCGAGCAGCTGGTTTCGGGTCACAGCAAAGCTCGCGCCGGCTTTTTCAACGCGGTGCGCCGTTGGAACGATGTCCCAGCATTTGAGAACCAATAACCAATGCTTATTTGCTGTGACAATCAGACATTTTAATTGAAAGAAGACGCGGCAGCGCTTGCTTTTGTTCGGTTCCCGGCCAGCATGTATTGATAGAGTACCGGCACTGATATCGGTACCGGTGAATACATGCAAGTACAACAGCGAGAGGAGACGGGCCCCTCTTGTGGGATCCCCCGCAAATACATTTCCTGACACGTTTGCGATGAAAGCAGCCTAGGTGCGGGGCCCCAACAAGTCGCCAAGTTGGCAGGAATACTCTCACTCTCGAGTCTTGGCCCGGCCGGGAATGAGAGCAACGGAATAATATATTCGGAGGCTAAATTTCGGAGAATTTGCCGTGAATCCTTCCTCGAAGAGAAAAGAAACGTTTCTAGCTAGCTAGCGCCAGAGCACTGGCCGTTTCTAAGCGTCGCAGCTGAGCCGAGTGCGATTGGACTGTGATGTGAGGTCTGGGAACTTTCCTTGTTGGTCTCCGTTTCTAGTTTCTGATTTCTGGCTGCTCCTCGAAAGAAATCTAGTTTCTGATTTCTGGCTACTCCTCGAAAGAAATTCATTGACGGGGGCATTCGGAAAAAGGTTTTGTTGTTGTTTGCTAAAAAGGCAGATCAAGTTACTAGGTATAGAGCTACGACGATGGGTTGGTCAATATTCAGTTCGGGGTCAACAGCCCTGCAAGAGGGTTTAGTTCTTGTAGTCAAGCTTGGCGTCGGATGGCACGATTCCGAGAATTTCGCGAGGGCGGCTGAAGAGGCCGTTGTGGAAGAAGCTGCTCCTCCATGGCTCTGCATGGGCCTCCTCACGTCCAAGCACGCGCTTCTCGAAGTCGCCGCGCCTGGTTGGGGCCCACACGGTATCTGGGTTGCGGCTGTCGTGGTAGAGCTTGAAGACTCCGAGGGAGCACGCAAAGGTTACCACAGTTGCGATGACGGCGTTCTCTGGGGTCTTTTTGAAGTTGAAGAACTTTTCGCGGATAGCTTCTTTCTGGAGCACGTATGGGTGTCCGCCGTCGGCCAAGCCCTTAGCTGGGAACTTGGTTGCGGAGGTGCTCATCTGGCGCACAGCGCGAGTGGCGAAGGTCTTGCTTGCATTCATCATCTTGGAAGTGTAGTTGGAAAGTCGCACGTTGGCTTCCTGTTGTTGCTTGTGGTGCTTGTTGTTGTTGTTGTTGTTGTTTTGTTGTTGTTGTTGTTTTGCTTTGCTTGTGTTTTGGGTTTGTTGGGCAAGATATCGTTGGCATTGACACTTGTCCTTTCTCCCAAAGTTACCGTGATTGATGGGAAGCCTATTCCCCGATACCACAAACTCTGAGACTCTTTGATACGGCTTCCCTCTGTTTCTCGCAACACCCGAAACTTCCACTCGGCCCTAGAGCTTTACTTAACCCGGGTCGCGGCTCGCGTTTCCACTAGCGGCGGCTACTGTTCCCTGGAAAGATCCCCACACTGTCGTTACTTTTCAGGTGCACTCGCGGAATTTTGGCGCACAGTTCGCTGCAACAACTGCTAGAGGACCGCATAGGGACGGCCACCGCGCACGCACGTGGAGAGCAGAAACTTTGAGGAATCAAAAGCTCGTTGCTTGGAAAGTTGTTGGGCTCTTCGACCATCGATCGGTTCCGCGCGGAATGTTTTCCTGAATTCTGAATGTTCTGAACTGGTTTGCCGCCGTCATCTGTTAGAGAGAGAGCTAGCTGAAGTACTGATAATTCTTGCAGTGAGCTTCTTTCTTTTCTTTTCTTTTCCTTTCCTTCTTTCCTTCGAAACGAAAGAAATCAGAAACGCTCGGAACACGGTTAGTCAGCATGGCCATACAAACTTGTCCATTTGAGCATGTGAACTTTGGACTGGCGACGTGTAACGAAGTCGTTGACAATTGGTGTGTCACTGACATTCACTGACTGTGAACGTGAGAGAGATTCCCGAGGAACTATCTTCTCATTACTTTTTACCGTGCACGCAGTAATGCATTATTGCTACCTACCCATGAGTGAGTCATAGCCAGGAACATAAGTCCTTCTGCGGAACGAGGTTACAATTGCAAACGGTGCGCACTACTATACCTAGAGCTAGTTATCAGCATACCCTGGAAGAACAGGCGAAACTGATCGAAACAGGCGAAACAAGAGGAACAGGACTGCTTTGAGCGCATACGTAAGGCACTAATAATGGTGCGAGAACATTAAGGTAATGTACTGATGAAGCTTATTCGCCGGTAGTCTTGACTACGCATTGAACTTCTTAATAGGGTAGCTAGATAGGAGCAACTGCTCAGTTCAGTGAGAAGTCCGAGTGGACTTAGATGATTATTAGTTATATCTATGCGATAGTGCTCTGTACCGTGGCGTCTATCTTTTAGCTAGGTTCCATGCCTTCTCAGGAAAATTCCCCGCACTGTTGGTTGGTACAAGGAACGGCCAATGTTACGTTGCGTTTTGAGGAGAGCACTCCAATTCGGAATCAGTGTAGAGATTTGGAGACCGTCGTGAGCTGATCCGTAAGAAATTGCGCGGGTTGCCGAACCACGGAGCGACGTCTCCAATCGAAAAGGTCCGCATGCTTGTTTGTTCCCAGGAACGATCTGCCAATCGACTGCGATTTTCTTCGCCCCCTCGAAAGACCTTGGGTCCAAAATCGAGTACTCGGTACTAGAGCTGTTGTGTCTTTTCAGCAATCTGAATGAAAACAAATGAATCTGAATCTCTGACTGTGAGTTTGATCCACTTTTTACATTTACATTTACAGTAAACTTTAAACCAACGCCTCTCCCGACTCTGCGAAAAGGAAGAGAGGGTCTGTGCCTTTGGCTCTAGCCGGCCAATAATCCACGGAATAAATTTCTCCGGGAAGATATTTCTTCGTTGGACTCGGATTGGGCAAGGCGAGCCAGAAGAGCAAAACCCAAACGCAAAGACGCAAAGGACAAAGCAACAACAAGAGCAAAAGCAATAAGCAGCAGAGAGCAAAGAGAGAGCGCAAGATGTTGGCGAACATGACCAAGAGAACTGCACGGCTCGCAGTGAGCCGGGCATCGCAGGTCCGGAATGTGGCGACAAAGACCGAGGCGAAGTTCCCAGCTGGCATGTCAGCAGGCGGGCACCCTAATGTGATGCAGAAGGAGAAGCTCCGCGAGGTGTTCTTTAACTGGCGCGCCAAGCCAGAGATCATTCCGCTCGTGTTTTGCGTTTCATTGGCGTGCTTTATGGGAGTGTCCAAGCTTGTGAGCTCTGATGCCCGCGCCCCAGAAACCACACTTAACCCAGCCGTGAGACGCAACTTCGAGCGCCGTCTTCTTGACCGCGACTTGGCTCGCAACGAGGTGTGGGAGAACCAGTTCTGGCACACTGGCCCATTCAGCCGGTGCCGCGAGATTCTTGGAATCAAGCCATCTGACGAGAAGCTTGACTACAAGAACTAAATCGGCCCCGATAAGTATTTGTGACAAACTGCCCACTGAAAAAGAATCAGTAGACGTAAAATAATTTTGAAATTGATCTTGTACACACATTCTCTCAATCAACATGAGTTTTTTCAATTTATTTACCCCATTCTTTCGTGGAGTCCATTCCGAAAGAAGGGCTTGGCGCTTGCCCATCAAACTCACAGGCGAATTCTCCCTTGCTCGTTCGAAAAGAGGAACAAATAATGGCAAGAATGGCAGGACATGCATGAGGTGCTTGCAAACCGGGCTACCTCCTCGAAAGTCGCCCTTCAGAACTCGAAAAATGGGCATTCCAGCGCTCTGTCAATAGAAGGACCGGTCACTCCCAAAACTAGCTACGGATCAACGGCAACAAAAGATGCGGCAGCTTGGCACGCAAAGGTCAAAACATGCTCTATATAATACACGTGTAAGCAGGAAAGAAAAAGGTATGACTGTTCAAAGCTGAGCTCCAGGGTTCGCCTCAAGCTCCTGTTCTTCTACGGTCGTCTCGCGCTCCGTTAGTCTCGCAGGCACAATGCTAAGGTCACTGCGTCGGCTCACGTCGCTCCTCGTGCCTGTGGTGGCGCTGCATTGAGTGAGCTCCACACTTTTGGGCTTGTCATCGTGACCAGAGCTAGACACCGACGAGTTTCGCGCTGGGAGTGTACCGTTCTTGGCGTTTCTAATGCGGACGCGATAGCTTTTCCGAAAGAACCAGAATAACACACCAAGTCCCGCACAAAGAGACCCTTGCACGCAAAGAGTGGCGAGAAGATACCAAAACCTAGCGGAAGAGGAGTGCACTTCACCGTCGAGAGCCAACAAGACGACTGTGGAGATGGCGAAAATCAGCAGAAACGTGTTAATCCGGAAGGCGGCGGTCAAGATCCGCTTCGAGAAGGTCTTATAAGACTGCTGCTCCTCGCGATGATCTCGAGAGACGACCGAGCTCCGCGTCGTGGTGTTCAGGGTGCGAGAAGATCTCTGCAGGAACTCGGGCGTTGAGATGGCCTTGTGCGACGCAAGACACACCAATTTGAAGAAAGTAGCCCAACCTTGCGCGGAGGTAGGCTTGCTGTCTCGGAACAAGAAAAACATAAGGCTTGACCCGACGAGAAGTGCACCACCCAACACGATCGAGAACAGTATGCTTGCGACGGCAAGAAAATGCAAGCCGCCAAGCGAAAGGCTCACAATCCCCGCGATAACCCAAAGGGCGATGAGCACGTACATATAAACCTTCCACCTCTCCAGACGGGTGCTGTAAGATGTAAGAGTGTCCACTTTGGCAGCCAAATCCACCCAGGTGAGTGCGAGCCGCAAGAACGCCAGAATGGTAAAAATGCCTGTGCAGCTGACGAAGAACGTCATTGGGGCACTGATAAGCGCACCGGGGTCTCCAAAGTGCCTAAAAAAAACTACAAAGTCGAGCACAAACGTGCTGAAGAGCGCTAGGCATCCGTACAAGCACGCTGCTTCTGATGCTCGAATGGGCAATGCTTTGAGCACGTACAAAACTATCAACGGGTACATGCCATATACCAAAACACATGCGCTGGAGACGGCGAGCGCAAGGTAGACCAATGCGCTGATTTGCGTGGCTGTCGTGACGCCTGTGCAAGATTCGTCATCCCTCCAGAACGACGGCGAGCAATAGCACAGATTGTTCATACAGGCTGTGAGTTTCCCTTCTCTGGCCCACGCAAGAACTAATTCGTCCACTACACATGTGATGTTGTCGCTGCAGTCCGTGTTCGCCTCCACGAGCCTTTCGCCGCATATGCTATTGTTGAAGCACTCCCTCGGGAGGTCGGGGCGAAGGCCCCATGGGCCGTCCATGAAAGGGGGTCCTCAATGTCCCCCCCCTACCCTCCCCCACCCCAAGAGATCAATTTCCACAAATGGGCCCCGCCCTCTCCCGCAGCAGGACGCCGCGTCTACCTACACCAGCTTCTCCAACGATTCATATAAAGCAAAGCAAAGCAAAGCAAAGCAAGCGTCCCCTCTGCAGGGTCTCCAGTGTTTCTCCACTGGCGGCCTGGGACTCCCAGTCAGGCGACGCGCAACTCGTCGGAAGGGCAAGCAAGATCTTGGCGTCTCGCTCTCGGTCGTCTCTCAGCGCAGCACAACACGGGGCGCCACAGGTTTGACAGCTTCCTCGCTTCTTCGCTCCTCACACTGTTCTCGCCTTGGCTCGAGCCTCCGCCTAGTATTGCAAGTTCTCGCGCCAATTTTCGCCAATTGCCATCTATCTGTCTACTACCAATGCTGTGCACAGAGAGAGGGAGGCATGCTGCACAAGTACAACTTTTATCATGTCAACAACCAATAAGCTTACCAAAGCCGACTCCGCCAATTCGTTTGTGGGATGCGAGATAAGGAAAAGTGTTTCGTGTGTATAGGGAGGATTGACTTTAATCAAACTTTTTCAATGAAAAAGTATCGGCCTGTGCAAAGTTGTGCTCTCGAAATACAACTAACTCACGCACTTTCAACCCGTCCATCGAAGCAATCCATTGCATTCAATTGCACGCACGCCAATAAAGCGAACGCCAGGACCTAGCTGTTTAGACTAGCTGCGCGTAACGCACAATCAACACAAATGCACGATTCGTGCCACACACACGCCAGGTCCTACCTGGCGAGACTAGTCTAAATGATAGCCCAGCGGCTCCCTCACTGGATTCTAGTCTACGCTATGTGTTTCACCTGACCGCCACCTCCCACGCTTGCGCAGAACAGCTCGCTTGTTCACTGTCCCAGAGAAGCATTCTCTTGTTCGCGAATCGTTCGCTGATGGCAGAGGCAGGGGAACGCAATTGACTAGTCCCGGTACCCTTATCCGCTTCATAACCGATTCCTATCACGTCCCTGGGCACTACCAGCCTCTTATAGCAAACGTGTAGCGCACATGTCGCAGTGAGAAAACGAAGGCGACAATGTGCTGCCAAAGTTGCCAAAGCCAAAGAAAGAAATTTCATTCATGCAAAAAATGCAATCGCAAGAGACAGCGGACAGAAGAACAGAAAAACAGAAAAACAGGAAACGCCCATCTCTTCCAATCTACATTCATTCCATTCCATTCCATTCCATTTCATTCCATTCCATTCCATTCCATTCCAAACGAGATCACTCACTCACTCACTCACTCAATCATTCATTCATTGCACAGCAACAACAGCATCAGCAAGCAACAGCAACCAACAGCCCAGAAAGAAAACTCACTGTCAATCAATCACTAAAACGCAAGTCATTTACTTGGTGTGTCACACCTCAATCAAAAGCGTCCACAGTGTCCACAGTAACAGGACAACTTGAACGAAGCGAACCAAGCGAATACATTGCCTGTGAATACATCAATCAATCACCCACCCACTCACTCACTCACTCACTCACTCACTGCCATTGCCGCAAGTGCGAAAGTAAGCAAGCAAGCAAGTAAGAAAGGCAGACAGGCATAGCGGGATGGGCCGTCGCAGCGGCAAGCGTCTGGGGCAGGACCCCGGTGTGTTGCGTCTGGGTAAGAAGCGCGGCAAGGCTTCAGGTCTGCACAAGGAGCGTCGCAAGGCGGAGCGCGAGGAGGCGAAGCGCGATGCGAAGGCAGGTCGGCGCGCCATGGCGCAGGTGCTCCGCGCGAAGAAGGAGCAGGAGGAGCGCGACAAGCAGCGCGAGAAGGCCAAGGCCGAGGGGGCTCTGGGCGTGCTGACGCACCGCGGGGACGTGCAGAGTGCCGCGCGCGGCGGGCTGCAGGACGTGGCGGCGAAGAAGAGGGGCAGGAAGGGCGAAGAGGACCTGGCCGCTCTGGCGGACGCGAGGAAAGAGAGGAGCCTGCGGCAGAAGAGCGTGATCGAGCAGACGGCGGCGAGGGACTCCAAGGGCAGGGTGAAGGAGACGCGGCGCAAGCTGGGCAAGAAGCAGCTGCGGGAGGCCATCGCGAGAGAGAGCGAGAAGCTGCGCTGCTGGTACCCGGGCAAGGAGGAGCATCTGCGGCGCAGGGAGGTGCTCAAGCTCAAGGCGCTCAAGGATCCCAACAGGCTGCGCGGCTGCGCGCGCCCGGCAGAGGAGGCGTACCCATGGCTGTACCCAGAGTACCACGAGGAGAAGGAGCGCAAGGAGCGCGAGGAGGAGGAGCGCGAGCTCGGCAAGGGCGACGATTACATGGAACAGTACGACGGGCATTGGGGCACCAACGCGGAGACGCGCAAGATACTGGTCAACCACGTGCTCTTGGCGCGGCTCCTGCTTTTGGCGGGCGAAAAGGCCGCCACCGAAGGAAGCGAGGTCATCTGCAAAGCGCGCGAAATGGACGGCGAGATGTTTTTGGGGTCTTTGGGTGCGTGGCTTGCCGCTTCCTGCTTCATCGAGATCTCGGAGCTCGGCAAGGCGCGTCAGGTCATTGAGAAGGCTCTCTCGGACGCGCACGACGCCGGGACAAACGCGAAGGACGACCCGTTCTTGAGCATGATGCTCTGGGACATGGTGCTTATTGAGTTTGTTGGACATTTTATCAACCGTGAGGACGACGTGTCCGAGGACGACGTGAAGACGGCTTGCGCCAAGGCACTGGAAACCAACGCGTACATTCCGTACCTTCTGTCCGTGCGTACCTATTCCGAAAAGTGCGTGGACGTGGCGCACTGCAATGGCGAACTGGACACCGCGATCGATCAAATGATGGAGGGGTTTGTAGCAAAGAATGTCTCCGCGAAAAAGGTTGAGGAGCTCAAGGCGCCAAGGTGGACACCGTTCGAGTTTGCAGTCATCTATTATGCTCGCAGCGAGGGTTGGTGGGGCGATTGTGGCGAGGAGATGTTGGACTACCTGTTTAGCACCTTTGGCGAAAACATCGAGCAGTGCCGAGAAACGCTCGGTTCCATCCAAAACGACGGCCACCTTCGAACCATAGAACAGATGCTGTGGGCTACTTGCTACCTCGAGCATAAGAATCTCCTGAACGACGCCAGCTCTGAAGAGGGCGGCGAAGGTCAAGATCAGGAAGAGGACCGAGGTGATGACGATATTATTCCTGAGGAGGCAAGTGACGAGGAACAGGGCGCTTCCGAGGACGACGAAGACGACATGGACGACTCCGAATAGTCAACTGAATTGCATGACCGCTCGGAGGACTCGAGATTTTTGTACACACGGAGGAGCCCGATTTCGTATTTTCCCTGAATGAATTCTTCTGTTCTGAAAATTTGTTTACCTTCTCCTCTCCCTTTTTTCCAATAATAAAAAAGAATGTATCTTGATCAAGACCAAACAACCTCCAATCAGCTACGCATATTGTCTTGGTTTGGCCCTCCCCTGCTCACCAGCATGGGCCCGTGTATCGGGTTTCCCAAATGCTCCCCTGTCGTTTCTGCCCTGACGGGGGGTTAAACGTTGACGGATTGAGGAGTTACAATAAGTTTGCGAAGGAGCTTGGCAGGTCTGGCAGGTATGGCATGGGTTATTATTGTCTGCGATGGCCGATTCTCACAGGCAGGTCAAGTTGCATGGACGAAAGATGAAGTGACAAACAATGGAAATTAAGATTACGGTTACAACATCAGAGCAAAAATGAGTTCCAGCTCCCTGGAAAATTAAGAATCCTACAAAATCCTGCCAGCCAGTGAGCTCGGCAAGAGATAGGAGGAGTATAAGAAGAAGACCCTTCGCGGTTGAGCAAAATCACTCCGGGGTTCCTCGCAAAATCAAGCAAAATGGCGGTGCGCATCACAGGCGCACAATTTAATAGTTTTGTGGCTGTGGTGTGAACACGGGCAGAGTTGCTGTGGCATTGAGTCTTTTCCTCCTTGGAAAGGCTGGTCTGTCATCCGTGGCAGGGATGACATTAATCTGCACAAATTGAGACATCACCGCGCTCACGACGACGGCTTTGCGCGAGGAGTCAGAAGCCATGGATTTGTTGACTGGGCCTCTGTTTGGTGCTCCCATTGTTGCAGTTTGTGTTTGTGGTTTGCCGGGCTGATTCAAGTTTAGGGATTGATCGTGCCAACCAAAAGCTCTTGTGCTGCTATTAGCGGTTTCCAATGTACCTGGAACTGAAAGACAGAGCAAGTCTGTTCTTTTGCTAGGTAAGGTGGAGTTCGAATGACTGGCGTTGGGTGAATTCAAAAGGACACGTGCTACGCACAAGAAAGACTCGCGGTACAGGCACACGATTGAGGGACTGAACGGGTTCAAGTTTAGGTGCTGAAATACTCGGCACGCACAAAAAGCTCACAGCACCGCAGCTTGTTGTTTTCTGGAAAGGTTTCAGAGTTGAGATTTTGGTTTGAAGTTTGCATGGCCGCCGGTGGCTCCCATCTCCGGCAGCCTAGACCCGTCGCTGAACGCCCTGCTAGTCCTGATTCTTACCGCATGTCTCAGCCTCGTGCATAGCCCACCCAGTCAGCCGCCATGCTGTTGCATGAACAAGACTGTGCGCCAACGGCCTTAGCGGCTTGGCAGCGCATACCGTAGTGCTCCACCGGTCTTGTTCTCACCTCTTGCCTCCTCCCTCCTCTCTTCCCACTCTTCCCTCGCTTTCCCTTCCCTTTCCCGCCCTCGCAACTTCCCTCTCTGATCGTGCATTGGCTGATTCTCCGGAGACAATTTCTCCTCCCGAGCGCCGTTCTCATTTTCCATTTCTTCACTTTCTCCTGTCGCTTTCTGCAAGTTTTTGGGCGGTTTCCCGCTTGTGCCGAGGTTTCACTGATTCTTCATGATTCTTCTCGCACGCGGCAATGGCTGTGGCTCGCACTTGCCACTAAACTTAACATTATATCACTCGCGGTTAAAATCTATCTATTTTCCATCCCGTTCAGTGCGCCGCTACCACTCCACTACCCGCACTCCTACCCTCCGGAGTAGCGCAGCGCTAACGGCGCTTCCTCGGAGGGCGGGGCCGCCTGCACTCGTAGGGAAATGGCTATGGGAGTGTAGTGCGGAGAAATGGCATTGCGTGGGAAGAAGAGAATTAAAATATAAGTGTATGTTAATTCAGGTCTGAAGATGTCTGAAGTGCGATCTGAGCTCACGAGAGCGGCACAGCAAGCGCCTACTCCTCTCGGATGGAACTCGGAAGGGTGCGCTGTGAGTTGGGTTTTAGTTGTATTACAAACACTCTCTCATCTGCGTTGCACACAACGTGGTGCTCTCGATGATAGCACTTGGACGACGCTTTCGCTGGCGACGTAGCTTATGACAATTTGACAGTTGTCGTTGAGTGGTCCAGATGGTCAAGATGGTCCAGATCAGGGCGCAATTGATTGCAAGATATTTGATATTTGATATTTGCTAGCGCCATGGTTGGCTTGCGTGATGGATGAATGGATTGATGGCTAGTATCGTAAAATAAATAATCAATGATAAAATGAAGATGAAAACATCGAGATCAAGATCAAGAGGTTTTAGGTCAAATTGAGAAAACGGAAAGGAGGTGGAAAACGAGAGAAAAGTCAGGCACGGTAAAACCCATCTTGAAAAGGGAACTCAGACTAGCATTCGCCTGGCTCGTTTTACGCCGGGATGAATGAGACGTCTCGTTCTTCCTCGCTGCTTCCACTCCCGTACGCGTGAGAGACCACCGTCTTTCGTTTCTCCCTTCCTTTCCTTTTTCACAAACTCTCTCCCTCTCTCTGCCTCTTTCCTCTTTCCTCTTCCCGCTTTTCTCTTTCTCCTTGCTCTGGCGAGCCCAACGATGCACCACTGTACACAACATGTATAAGGAAAAGCTAAGCCTCTCTCTGTCTCGGAGGGGAAAACAAAGTTCTTCCTTCTCGCTTTCGGCTAGGACAGCTAGGGTCTGAAATAGTGTAGCGTAGAGGTGTGTAGTGTCAATGGGCGTGGGAAGTCGGGAAGACTAGTATAATTGGCGGCGAGAGTGTAGGACGTGCATTCTTTCTTTTGGCATTGGGCAAGATGTCCAGCTTAGTCCAGATATTGTCCAAAGTACTGTGAAGTTGTCGCCGAAAGCGGCTTCTGCGAGTTCCATGGGGATGACATTGTGAGGCCTCGTTCGCAGCTTTTCCGTATCGTACTCTCACGCTTTCAAAAGTTCAGGATGTCTTGTCAACATTGACTTAGCTTTATATCTACCGATCCGATTAGCATCTAGATTCTGGCTGCCTAGCGCCGTCTAATAACTCATAGTGATACTGGTCGGTGGCAATCAATGGGTGCTATACTGTTGATACTAAATAGGGTAAGGCCAAGGAGGGTTGCAATGTTCGAGTGGTTGCCCAATGACACACTATTTTCTCCTCCTCCATTTTCACTTGTGCGAGAAACGCTATGGTTTCTAGTAGTTGTCATGTCCCACCAGCACCGTGAGGTTGCACTGTAGAGAGTCCATTCACCGCTGTGAATAGGACTCGTAAATGCAGGAAATAGGACTCGTTTGTACGTTTCTTCTTTCTTCCTCCAACTCCGTCGAGACTAATTGCGGCTACCGGAAAAATATGAGCAATGATTTTGGGGTACTGACTGTGAGTGTATGCATAAAGGTTTGTGGAATGTTTGTACTCCTTGCTGCTCTGTCCTCGTACTCTTCGTGTTAAAGTGCGGAAACTTCACAGTCCTGAACCATCGCACGTGCTACACTAGAGATTATGGGAGCAACCGGTTAGTGCTTGGTTCAGAGGAGAGCCGCACTACTCTTATCGCTAACCATATTTATTCTAAGAGTGGATCAGTCTATACCTTAAACGGGCGGGAAACATTTCCGAGCTTGCCGAAGGCGACGGTGCGGTGCGAAGAAAACAAGACGTTTCTTGGAATCATCTTCGGCTGGCTACTGTAAACACTAAGAAACCCTTCGGTTTTAGTGAGTTCTATGGTAATTAGGCGTAAATCGCTGATTTGTGGTAAGATGCGGTTAGCGGCATTTTCTATGTCCACTTGTTATGGAGACTGCATTGCCCGCATGGAACCAAACGGATTTAGCAAGCTTGCCTGTCTAAATCTGTTCTGAATTTTGAAAGGCTTCTTCTGTAATAGAAATCTGAATAGATTCCGTCGAAAAGACTAGAGCTCTGGAAGATATTTCGTCCGGGATTAAATTTCCGAAGGCTCCGTCAAGGAACTTGGACATCTCGCTCTTCCTGTGACCTGCGGGGAGCAAAAGCCATTTAGAGCAGGTGACATATTTGCCAAGCTGGACTCACTTGGCTGCCTACTGCCGAGCGTGGAAAGATTTTCCTTCGCTTCAACTTCCAATGGACTGGATCACAGTACAACACACCTGAATTCTGCAGAAGCAGCAGAAGGAGCAGGTGCATCAAGTGCAAGAGACATCTCAGAAAAAAACCTTCCAATATTTTCAACGATAATAATTATTGTGCTTTCGCCACTTGTGGGGGCCTGCAAGCTTGACTACCACGCCACAGCCTGGCGAACGGGTACTGACTGTGAGTACTTATAACGAGGGCTTGGCTGCATATATTCGTTCGGGCCGATCCCCGTGTCAACTGTGTGCACAAATATATACCTTTATAGATTACTGGCCCTTGCCTTTTTTGTCCAATGTATAAATTAAAAAAAAGCATGAGACGTGTAAGAATTGGATTCTGTTGAACGGAAAGATTGCTCCCAGGCGTGGCCGTGGCCTGTAAGTCCTGTAGAATGTCATTTTTCTTATTGTCAGGGCAGCAAATCTTTCCCTGAACAGAAAGGAACCATTTTTAACGTCATGCCTGTCAACGAGTTAATAATGGCTTTTCTCACAAGTGCAGAATCACCTCTTCGAGGCATGTTGGAATTACGCTTATTACTTTGTGATGCGCACCTCCTTAATAATTGATTCCGTGCGAGGATTCGTCCTTCTTTCGGGTACGATATTTGTTTCTCCGCTCGTTCGGCGAAAGTCCGCTCGCCGTTGCACAGTGAACATAACCCACCACAGCCTGAGATTCATGGATTGGAGGCCCAAATGGCGAGGCTCATGGGTTCCGGCAGTGTGCGTTAGCGCTTATCGATGAGCGCATCTCCACACCGAACTGCGCGCAAATGGACTGCAGCTTGGCCGGTGGGAACCTTCAAGTCGTCCAACAAGCGGTTGACTGCGGTGGAGCCAAGCTCCTGGATTTCTCAGCTTGAGCGAGGAAGGGCCATGGATAGCATAGCTGAAAGAGCTGCCTTCCTTTCCGTGCATTTTCCTGCCCACAATTTCAGAGTCAATTCAGCTGTTGAACCACGGAAGCGGTCCCTACTAGCTCGGTGGTACGCGCTCCAGTAGTCCCCGCATCCCAATAAAGAGGCTGTTGGCTTCGTCGCGGCGCTCCTGATCTCGAAGCAGTGCACCCAACAGCACGATGGGACGTCTTAGTCTGAGCTACTTCACGACAGCGACAGCAAGTTCCGAATTCCCGAGGCAGAGTTAATTAGTTAAAATTATGGTTCAACAACGAAAGAACTTCACCGACGCTTTTGCAGATATGTGCAAAAATAGCCCGACTTCTCGCCCCGGTACAGTGAGAATTCCGGTAATGCACGCACCGCGCAGCAGAATTCTCCCCTCCGCGAACCGCTCCTTGTTCGCTCACCGGACAGTCGTATTTGCTAGGCCTTGTGGTAGCTTCGTTTCTGCTGAACCTGAAATCTGAATCTGTAATCTGAAGTCTATGAAAGTTAAACGTTAGAGCGGCTGGAGTTGCAGGTGCAAGAAAACGCCTTCTTTGATGCGCGTGCGAAGGCAAACCAGCCATCTATCCATCCACCCTTCTCCTTTTTCTTTTTTCCTTCTCCTCTTGGTTCTCCTTCTCGCGTGCAGTAATCTATACTCACTGCGAGTC
Source organism: Parietichytrium sp. I65-24A (assembly GCA_012862575.1). Lineage (NCBI taxonomy): Eukaryota > Bigyra > Thraustochytrida > Thraustochytriidae > Parietichytrium > Parietichytrium sp. I65-24A. The sequence continues at coordinate 44,441 of BLSF01000105.1, read as the reverse complement.
CAATCGGTGTAGCGCCTGTTTATGTCTAGAATGGGCGAGAAATGGCTAAACGCGATTGTGAATGCCGGCATTTGCTTTTCTGTTCAAGAGTTGGCGAACTTTCGAGTGTGAAGGAGCGGAGAGGCTGCTTCTTCAGCGCGCAAGCTCGAGCCCTCACACTGCACTTGAAAAGTTGTTTTTTCAAAGTTCTCAATTCTACAAATTCTTCAAACTCTATAAATTCTGTGTTTTTTGTTCATCATGGATTCGAACACAGGGAGACATCACGAGGGTGGGAAAAAGAGCGGTGGGAAATGGGGATAAGCTAATTCCGTCGGTTTTCGTGTGAATGAAAGAGAGATTTCCCCTCCAAGGAATGCTGTGGAAGCGGTCGAATATGTCTGCTGTGAATTTCTCCGTGTCACTACCGCGTCCTACCGGAGACTTCTCGTCCAACTTCTCATCGACTCGTATTCGAAAGCTCTAGTAAAGGCTATCAACCGCCTACCTCTTTCCCTGTGGATCGTAAGCACATACCACCACCTTGGATTTTCTTCTCATGAGTAAAAAATCTCAAGCTCGTTTGAGGAGAAAGTTTTATTTATGGCATTCTGAAAGAGCACACCCCACACCACGAGCGCGGATGAGGGGATTGATTCTAAAGAGGAAACAACGACGTTCGTTTCGAAGTTGATTCTGGTCGTTGAAGTATTTGGTTGATGAGAGAGCCCGGAGCTCGGAGGGAAGGCGTCTGAAAGAGTCTGGGGTGCGACATTCTCCGCCCGAAATGGGAGTTGAGAGAGAGCACGCATCTCGAGGATTCTCTTCCACAATCGTTGAAACATTCATGCCATGGCTTTTGCTCACCAAGCTGGAATCTTCCCATCACACTACCTCCCCCCTTTGTTTGAGGGGGCGCGCATCGTTACAAGCGGCAACGGCAAGTAGAAGACCCTCAATGTTCCGAGTGCCTACCGATAGCAGGCACTATCTAAAACGCTAGGACGGACTTCAACTGGGAACATCGGTGGAAGCTACAGGTATGATCGCGTGAGAATTTCAGCAACAGCCCACATTGAAACCCGCCTCTCACTTTCTCCCGCTAATTGCCGCTACCTCGCTCCTAATTCTACGCTTACTTGAAGTTCTCATCGCTGTCCCACCTTCTTCAAACCAGGAGTAGAGAGCCTTACTGCAGGAAACTCCCATGGCAATCTTCTGACTTCTGATTTGCGCATTAGGGTTTGCGATAGGATACGCCTACCTTCACCTCACAGCCCTTCGGATGGCTTGAATTGAAGAGAGGAGATGATGCGAGTGAGTTATGGACTCGTTTTTGTTTCGCACGCTAGCGCTGGTAAACGTCCGCTTTTACTGGTTTCTGTCCGCGAATTTGTAAATTGTTTAATGAAAGTTGAGCGAAAGACCGCTTCGTCTGGAATTCGTTCGAAAAAACAAAAATCATAATTGAATGAAAGAAGAGGCAAGAATTTTGCGAGCGATTTCGCCACCCGGGATCGGAGCTATCGAGTGTGGCACGTGCGGAGAATGCGGTCGGAAAGGAACAAGAAGGGGACCGAATGATGGCGGATTAAATGCACTGTGTCGAATTTCGTGAAAAGCTTTTGTTCATGAAAAATTTCGAAATTCGAAATATTTGCCGCACAGCAACCTGTCAAAAGTCCTCTTGGGACTTGTTTCCAAAACTGAAACCGAGGAAGGAGAAACTTTTAGACCGGTTGGCGACTTGTTCTTTCGCTGCCGCGGGAAGCACGTGCCCATGGACGTTGCACGACGTTCGTCCTGAGCTTCGAAATCCGTTGCATTGGTTTGCATCAAGATTGAGCTGCGCAAGAAAGAAGTGACGATTTTTCGCTCCATAGCAAGTGAAGCACATAGACAACAACATTTTTCTCATGGCCGCATTTGCGCACGAAAACAAAGAACAAATTGAAACTGCATTCCACGATTTTAGTTGGATCCTTTCGTTATCCTTGCGAGTGCGGGCGAAGAAAGAAAAGAAATACGAGAAAAAATTGACTCAATTTTTTTACTTCGTAATGCAGGAAAAAGAAAGAAAAAGAAAGAAAGAGAAAGAAACAGAAGAAAAAAAAAAAGAAAAAAACAGAAATCCATTTATTATCATCAAAGATGAAAAGTACTCAATTTTTCTCGCAACGTTTTTTTCCAACAGCTTCTTTTACAATTTGACGTGCTAGTTCGTGCAAAACACTGAGTGTCGAGTACCCTTGTGAAGCTACTAGTTATTTATGACAAATTATAGCACTCCTTCCCATCCAGTCAACTCAAGTAACATCGCTGGCAACCATAACGGCACTTATGTACTGCCTAGAACATTGTGATGATCTTCTTTCGATGGGAATTTCACATTCTGGTAGCTTTCCGATGAGAACTTGGCGCGCTAAAGGCCAGCTATGAGCTGCAGTAGGAGCGAACCAAGCACACGAAAACTGCGAGCCACCGTGGGAAATGCCCGCTCGTCTACACCTTGGCGAGGATCGACGAGCACGTGCCGCAGCGGTCCGGAGTTGCGAAAGTATGGCCGGCAATTCCAGCGATGGGGGAAATCAAGGTTTTGGACTGATGCAGTGTCGACGATCGAGAGAGTGTTTGTCGGGGCTGTTCGAAGGGTCCAATTGCCTAGAACTCTGTAGCCTTTTTAGAAGGAAGGGTGCTAGTGCTATGTGAGGGGTGTGACTAGCTCGTCTCTTGTGGTTTGGGAGTTTGTGTGAATTGGTGAGTGGACCCTACCAAAAACCTCACTCTCCTTACCTCGTTTTCATTATCATTATTTTTTCACTTCTTACTTTCACTTTTCACTTTTTCTTCATTTTTTTAATTCACTCTTGGGTTCCTGCTTTCATTTGATTGACTGATGGATGGTATTTTGTTGTTGTTGTTCATGAAAGTCAGTCCCCTCAGCGCTTCTTTCATGTTTTCATTGTGGAGGGTCGTGACAAAATTTGCGTCCCTCTGGAAAATAGTGTTCAGAGCTACGAAAATTGCGAATTCGATGCACGCCACGCTCTGCGGATGGGTGCATTTAAATTTCGTATACACTTTTCCGAATAGACCTTTCTTGCCATTCGGCCGAGACTCCGGGGTTCATCGATATCCGTCCATCCCTCGCTCACTCCCCACACTCTGCAGCCTCGGCAACGCGTGTGCTGCCGAAAAGAAGAAATGCTTGCCGTTTCTGACCATAACGACTACTACCTCTAGCGCTAGCTATCTACTAGATAGTCCCAGCAACAGTGCACATACCTCTTCCAGGAACGCCAGCCAGACACGAATGCCGGACGAGACTAATGGGACCGTTTTTGCGACATTTTGCAGTCAATGCCATTCTCTATTCGCCTACGTCCGAGGGAAGGTGCAAGAGGAAAAGTTCCCACAGTGGATGTACGATAGTCGAGTACCACGTGGCCCTCACAAAACTCGGTTCAAGAGCATGTAGAGAAAGGCGAAGCAGGGTCAAGAAAACTATGAATTTTGAGAAAAAGTTTGAGGAAAAACAACAACAAAAACAAGAAATCCTTTCTTTTGGTTCATTTTGTCATGCTTTTCCTCAAAAAGAGAGTAGAAAAAGAAGAAAGAAATATAAAAAGGGCTTCACTGTCAAAAGAAAACACTTCTTTTTTTGTGATGGCAGCCCTTCTGCTGATCAAAGAACTTCGAGCAAGTTATAGTTTTAACTTGATGAATGAAACTCCGGGGATTGAGAGAAGGTGGACAAGGTGTCCAAATCACCGCTTTGAGGCGCACCAGCACGCACGTTGGACATTGGTGAACGTTGGCCCCATCATGATTTGCACCTTGAAATTTGGTATCTCTGGTCCGGGCTGCTTTGTCGCAGTGCTCTGTGCACTGTGCATAGTGCAAAGAGAGAATGTTGTCTCGTTTGCCAATGAGGAGGACGGGCAGATACTCTCGCCAAGATGATCGGTGTACTAGTGTACATTTATTGCCATCTAAACTCACGAAAACTAAATTTTGGTTGTAAAAGAAAAAATCGACCTTGACTTGCGACTTGGAATAGTTCCGGGAGGTAGCAGCGCGAGCATGAAAACGAAGGTGGAGGTACCCCGGAGACAACGATGTCGCAAAACATTTTCAGGAGGATGAGGACAATGAGGACGATGAGGATGAGGAGCTGGAGAAGAAGAAGAAGGAGGAGGAAAACGAGGCTCTTGTTGATCAAGCCTTGCAAAAGAAGCACTCCACAGTCTTGAACAAATTCGGAACGATTGTCAAGAGTGAGGCTGCAGGTTGAGTCGAAGGAGGCTGCAGAATTGTATTCTGACTTTTAAAGTCAATTCTTAAATAAAATTATTATCGTGAAGTGAAGAGGAAAGGAAAGAAAACACAGGAAGGTCAATGGTACTCTCAGTACTAGTGCTGACAGCGCGCTGCGAATCACGTGTCGCAACAGAGAAGTGCCGTCCCAAAGTCACTTCAAAAGAGGGACTCACAGTGTCGAAGAAGAGCACACCTCTAGTACTTCTTCCTACTCACTGTCAGTACCGGTTCTCACTCCCGTTTCTAATTGCAAAGTAGGCCTCCTATTCCCTGCCGGTATCGTTACCGGTAGCGCACTAACGCTCATAATACTACCTACCTAACTACCTACCTTCCTTTTTTTCCTTCTTCTGAACAGAAACAATTGCTGCCCTGACTCGCAAACTTCTCTGAAAAATAGAAACAGAAGAACAAACTTGGGAGAAAGAGATGGAGAGGGCTAGGCAGCTCTTGGAAGGGAAAAAGTTTACGGGTTCGCGTCGACCTTAGAGGTCATAAAGGTCGCGTATGCGAACTTTGCCATCAGTTGCGAAATCACCTCCTCTTGCTCCTCTTGCCCACTTCCCGGGAGTCTCTTCCATTCCGGGGGTTTCCCACGAACTACGTACTACACTCTGTTCTGAGGAATGAAATTGGTCTCAGGTTCTCAAATTCTACCTTTCCGATCCAAACTTCACTCCCTATTCACTCGCCACGTTTTCGAAAAATTAAATAAACTGTTTTCTGTAAATTTAGCTTTTCGCTTATTTCGAATCCAGAAGAACGAACTGGTTGTTGTTGTTGTTGTTGTTGCTGTTGATACACCTGCACGTCCTCTCAGTGGAATTCTTGTGCTGGCACGGTATTTTTCTGCGATTGCCCTCCTTGTACTCGAAATGCGGTTTCAAGTCTCTCTCCTGCATTCTCCTTCCGGGAAGAAGATCCGGGATCGTATGCAAACTTTCGTGGAAAAAACCTTCCTTCTTTCTCCACCTCAAGCCAGCTTCCTATGTCTGCGCCTAAGGCCCATTGAAAGTTCGGTCTTGCTTCTTTCCCAGGCAGTCCCGTAGCAAATTCCGCGAGGACTAGTGTCGCAGCATCTCTCTCTATCAAAACTCCCTACTGTGCTATGAACCGCAGTGCTATCCAAAAGGGTAGGACTCAGAAAGTGAGGTAACAGTACTTCCTACCTCTGAATAAGAGTTCATAGTAAGGCAGGATGGTCACCACGGGGAATAAGACGTAAGCGCTTTCTATGGAATCTCTCCGCGTTTGTCAAAGTCAGTCAAAATCAATCAAACAAAAATCCAAACAAAAAAATGTGAACCAATCAACAAAGAGGGCGTGCCTTAGCACGGGAGATAGGGAGATAAGGAGACCAGGGAAAGGGAAGGAAAGAAGAAACCAAGAAGAAGAAGGAAAAGGAAGGAATATCCCGGCACACAGTCAGCCGTTCGGAGCTAGGAAGGCGAAGTGTAGCTCCCAGCGGCACGCGCGGTATTGCGGGCTCCTGAATTTGAGACGTCTCTTCACCTGAAGCCTTGAAAGAATTTCGAATTCCACAAGCTCTTCGCTCACACTTGCGCACCAAACAAAAGTTCGCACTTCAGATTCATCAAAATTCAGAAGCTGATTTCAGATCCCAAATTCCAGATTTTCTTCCTAGTTCAGCATCTTTGCTACACGCGCCATTAAACCTCACGTAAGAGTCCTCGCACACTAGCAGGCCCTGGGATGTCTGCGAAATTTAGGTTAGGTTGTTATGTTAGGTTAGCGGAAGAGAAGAAAGACCCGGCACTTTGCTGCTTTTCGATCCTTGCACACGCCGTTGCCATGAGAGGTTTCAAAAAGAAGAAAGACTGCATTTCCTCCTCACCGTTACGATGCTTGAATTGGCTCGGTTAGGTTTTGCGAGAACTTGATGCAGTTGCTTCCTCCAAATGATAAATGATAAATGCTAAATGAATGAAATGAAATTTAGGTCTGGGGAAAATTCAGTTCGGATTTTGCAGTTCCTCCAGTTGCACACGTATGGAGACACGGCTGGTCGGCTGGTACTGGTATGATTCAACTAAAACCCTTTGCACTAGGACAGTAGAAGGCATTTGCCTCTCTCTTTTTTCCTTTTGTGGCAGCAGAAATTTGTGAATTTTCCTCACAGTGGGAGGAGAAGGGTGGCGCAAGTGTGGATGGGAGGGTGAGTGACCCTCGATACTCGAGGACTGGCCAAGTTTGCTTCTCCTATTTTCGAGGAGCTTTTAAATTAGAAGACTTAGATGGAAGAGAAACGGGAGGGGGACTGGCGGAACAGGCTTGGCGGAGGAGGATGAAAAAGAGCCATCTTTGAAAGATTTTTCGCTCCCGTTCGCGTGCCACAGTGCGATTGAGGTTCAACAGCTGAGCTAATTCGTTCATCTCTCTATCAATCATTCAGGAAAAGCCAGTAACGCTCTTGTACCGTGCCGCTAACACAAGTGCAGAATCATGCCAGGGCAGCAGTAGAGCCACTGACAGTCAGTCAGTCAGTTAACCAGTTAATCAATGGCAAAGGTAGGCAGGCCGCCAACTCACACTGTCGGAAACCGGTTTTGGGAATTGGGGAAGACGTGCCGGGTCGAAAATGGGAAGTCGCTCGGTGTAAAATCACTTTAACAGCAAAAACCAAATGCATCCAGTTTCAACAAGTCCTGAGTTCGCGCAAACAAAATCCAAGCGTCATTCGATTTCACTTTCACGTGGGATTCTGTGAAACAGAAATCGATATCACCCGCGGAACTTGCGCTTTGTTCATCAGCCACAGCCCACAAACTTCGCAAGTCAGGATTTCTTTTTTCTATAGCCCCAAAAGCTGCTGCTCCTTTCTCGATCAATTGATTGATTGGTTCATTGAAACGTCTTGCTGGGCAAAGCGAAAGTCGCGTAAGGGTATTGGTTTGATTTCATTTCATTTTCGTTGTGACCCGATCAGAGATCTCAAGCCCTTGCGGAATTGCACAACTAGCACAAAACTTCATCGGATCTAAAGTTGGAGGGATTCAGGAATTGGCGTTCACAATCAGGACTTGATCATTCAGGAACAACAGAGCTAGCACGACAAGTACTGAAACGTAAAAGGTTCGCATCCTGGAGGTACAACACATTTGCATTAGGAGGGAGACCCGCAAGCACAAGCTACAGCCCCAACTATCGCGCTTGAACTAAAAGAAAAAGTCTCTGGCGGTTGTTTTGGCCAAAACAAATACCCGCATCAACAGCTTGTCCAGATTCAGCTTCCAGGCAAACTTTTGCTAATACTTTTTGCCAAGCTGCGACAGGATCACCTCACCACCTTGCGACAGGATCACCACCTTGGTAAGTTTGCTTTACTTTGTTTTGATTTGTTTGCCTGAGATTTTTGAACCTGAGGGGAGAAAGGAGATGAAGAGAGCAAAGAAGACAGAGGAGCAGAAATGGAGAGCGGGAGCCAAACATCCATCCCATCTAACATGATCGGAGGTGACAAGAACAGCCGTTCTCTCTTTCCACTTTCGGTCCGTCAGTTCCAGAATTCAGAAAATCGCAGGCGCAGAAAGCTTTGAGCCCTCTGAAACTTTTCTCTTTTTTTCGCCAACTATATTTCCGAGCGCTTTATCTTGACAAGACGCGATTTCATTCCCGCCAACGACTTGTCTGAAGATAGAGACAAAGGGGAAGCTGACGAGGAGAAAAAGCTGGCCACCGAGCGCATCTTCATTCTCCCAAGTCTACAACACCAATTTGAACGAGTACGTCACCGCGTAGTCCCGGCGGATCCAGCTACCTAACTGGCTGGCCATTTCAAGTGTGTGGAGAATTCGAACTAGTACGTTTTGCTTGGCGCGTCGCAGGTTTTCAATTCATTCAAGGATTCCCAAAATTCAGGATTCAAGATCCTCTTACTGACCATCCCATTCTTTCTACGTACGGGCAGCTGTTTTTTTAAAAACAAATGCAAATGCAAACAAACTTGCATTCCTCGCAGTCAGTACTCCACCCCGTCAGCCAACGGCAGCGCGGCAGTGGGACTCTCAACCAAGAGGTGCCAAAGTTTGAAAGAGTCCAACGGACTGTGTTTCCTAACAACGCGTTCTACTCACGGGAGAAGGTATGAAGTTGGAACGGAAAGGAAATCCAGCATTGTGACAAATTTGACGGGGGCGGGGCGGGTCCTCCGGACTTGGGCCTCTGTATAGCTGTGTTTCCTCTGGCTCCGGGTACCGTTGCAGTACACATGCATAATACCGCTATCGAAGTTGGACGTCGTTGCTCGAGTCTTGAGTTCGCCGCCTCACAGTGAAATCCCACTTCTCTTCGCCGTTGCACTTTGGAGGAGCGAGGCGGAAGCATCATCAACTGCCGTTGGACCGGCACGTGTTAACACCCACTCTTCTGAGTGGTGTCTCAGTTTCTTAGTCGCTTTTCGATCGATCCATTTCATTGCAAGCGCCCTCAGAAGACTTGGAGACTCACTCTTGCACACATCATGCAGCACAACTTGGCTGCGAGAGCGTACTAGAGCATTCACACACGCACTTCCGCAAGTTGCGATCTTGCCGACCCCTTAACTGCGAGTCCAGCGCGGCCGCCCAGTTCGGTGCTGACGCTGGGAGTACAGCACGGACATTCATGTCGCGTACTCTTGTCGGTCACCCTACATTCACCCGCCTTTTCGCTTTGACGCTTCTACGCCTCGATGCTTCGACGCAGGGCAATCAATCGCTCGCTGGTAATCTATAGTTGAGGGTCGCGCACTGACGGAAGGCTATGGATCGCTAGAAGTGCTGCTCTTCTCCGACCTCGCAAGCTTCACCTTCAACAGCAGGCGAGTACTGAAAGCAAGTGCTTCTTTTGCTGGATCGCAAATTCTGTCTTTTACTCTGTTCCTTGCTTCTTCATTGACGCGCTGCGCTGGTGGTGCCTGGCCCCGCTAGAATTACTTTGGCGGTCTCGCTAACTCTTGTAGCTCGTTGCACTAGCGATATTGTCGAAAAGGCTCTGGCGAAAAAACAAGTTGATGGGCGTCCGTCTTGTGCCACATTCTGCCCAAAACAATCCTGGACACAGTACAGTAGCAGGCCAGCGATGTCCGCAGGAAATCGCCGCCGGATCACATTTTGTACTTGTGGCCCCTTCTTTGGACAGCGCTAAGCAGTGCTCAAAGCGCACAAGCGATTTTGCGAGAGCCTTGAGCGCCTCGATTGCGGTTCCTGGTGCCGTGCTGGCACTTGGTCTCATTGCACTCACGGCAGTCTTAACAAAGAAGCGCAGCACTACGGAACGTTTTAATTGCACAGCAGTCGCGATCACTGGTTGGTTCCACTGACTCTGAGTTGGTTTGGTCTGGTCTGGTCTGGTCTGCGGTAGGCACACGGTCGAGAACGTGGAAACGAAAGACGTGCCGTGCAGGTACGCTATTCACTGTCAGTACTCAGTACTCGGGTCTCAAATTTTGCCTGCGTAGCTTTAGATATTGGGCTTCGTGAAATTTGGAAGACCTTTTCCTCCCACACGAAAGGTGTGCGTGTGTATATAAGGAGGAGGGAGGGGAAAGGCCCAGAGCGGTGCAGGCGCCTGCGACATCACTTACACTCTCGCTCTCACTCACGGCACTCTCGCAGCAGGGTACTCCGTACCTAGCATTTCGTAGCGAAGCTTGAGTCCATGCACCATTCCGTGCGAGTGAAGCTTGTGTCTGGTGCTTGAGTCAGTCAAGACTTGGAGGCATAGCGAGCTGACAGTGAGGGAGCAGTTGTTGTTAACGCCGGCTATGCCACTGAGTTGTGTGCCGTGCTGCATCATATCCCTTGGCGCGATCGACATCTGCATATTCTGATCGACCTCTTGTTCCTGTTCCTGTCTCTGACTCTGTCGCCAGCAGAGCTCAGTTCGGAGTGTACCTCTCATCCAGACAAACAAGCATTTCTCCACCATACTCGCGTTGTTCTAACTCTTTCATCACTTTTTATGCCTGTACAGCGTGTGGGTGTGCCTTCCTCTCGCTAAGTACATCTCCATCCGTCTATCTTCCGTATCGCAGTCGTTCGCCGTCGTGGGCACAGGCACAGTGAGTGACATTCGAATTTGAACTATTGTTTTCCCCCTCTCGCCAACCACTAACAAATGCTGTGTGAAACCTAAAAGCAGCGTGCCAAATTTCCGTGCCCGTCATAACTGTTCAGGAGAGAGCAGATCACTTGTATAGTTTGTGGTAGGTCCCGCACTTGATTCGACAGTGTCGTGTGGACAGTGTGGACTCTAGAAGACTGCAAGGTAAGCGGTCGAAGTTCGCCTAACGGGTGTAGCGCAATCAGTAGCAACCACCTTTTTCCGCTAAGGTTTGTGAAGATAGGTTGTGTGCTCACTGTGCGAGCGACACCTCTCTGGACGACATCCGGTTTTCCCCTTGTACAATTCACCGGCATTCATACGAAATTTGCCATCCACAACTCTACTGCTCACGCGGTTGTCGACACGGGTGTGCTACGCAGCTTTCTGCATCCCTACGTCAGCCGGTGCTGTCTAACGTCTTCCAGGCCCTACGAGAAAAAGCTGTGGACTACCGCGCATAGGTTTTTCTGCTCCTTCACCACCTTACTTTCTTGGCAGTGAGAACGAGAAACCTGCCGTCGGAGAATTTACTTTTCGCTTGCTGATCGGAGGATTCTACATGCTCATCGCTGGCAGTCTTTTTTTCGGTTTTCGATAAAAATAAAAACATCGGGTCGGCGAGAAGCTAACTTTGAAGGTGCAACAGCTTTGACTCGGTTGCGACATCGGAGACTGCGATCGATATCGGTTTCAAGTAAGTTCTCATCTTCCGATCCGGAACAAATTGGCGTGTGATAGGTCGCGGCGACTCCTCAAGTTCTCATGGCATATGCCCCTTTGCATTTGCTTTGCTGTGCCAGTCCGCCGACTCAATGAACGCTACGAACGCAATGCAAGTGAAATTCCCTTTGCAGCAGCTGCTGCTGCTCTCGTTCCGATCATTCGGTCGATTCTGCCCGTCTTCCCGGGCACTCCATTCGCTCATTCTAAAAGTCACTCGCTCGCTCGCTCACTCACTCACCCACTCATTCATTCGCTCACTCATTCGCTCAATCAGCTCCACGCAACCAACCAACACGAAACGGTGAAGGAAGAAAGGGAGGAAGGAAGGAAGGAAGGAAGGAAAAACTCCCCACTGGGAGCCTGTCGTCCCATTTTGCTGGCCAGCGCTTCGCGTAGGACATGCGGTTTTCCGCTGGGAGGCAATTTCTGTTGGTTTGCAATCGCGGCGGAAGCTTGGTCGCCCCTATGTCGAAAACCTTGCGACACTAAGAGTCTGGTACCCATCGCTACCGAGTCGGTGTGTGCGCTGAAGGAGGAGGTGGGAAGAAAGAAGATTTGTGAGAGGGAGCGAGAGAGAGAGACAGGGGGAGTCGTTCAAGGACGTAAGAAGGCATAAAGAAGGAGAGAAGGTAGAGGGGGGAGGAGGAAGGGCGGCACGTCTTTTGAAATTCGGCGCGGTGGGCTGAAAGCGGGGAGTGTGGCAGATACAGGTTTGGTAAGGGCGCACGAAACTAACGCCATCAAAAGTTTGTGTTGCTTGACTTTGGGGAAACGAGCCGATAGCTCTCCAGGAGCTTTTTTCGTAAGTTCTTCTTCTCTCGCAGGGAGGCACGGAAAGGACAGAGAGGACAGAGAGTTTAGTTTATGGTGTACTTATGCTGGGCTTTTTTCTTTTTTTTTCGCCGTGACTGACGTATGAGCGTGAATTTCTTTTTTTATTTCGTTGCTACTATAAGGTCCTGGGAACCGAAATCAGGACAGCCTCATTTCTCCTTACAGCTCTGAGCTACCCGTAGCCAGACTTTGTGTGCGGGGGTTATTGTTTAAGGTACGACCCGGATTATACCCAGTAAGTTTTCGCGCCAATTCAAACCAAGCTCATGTACTATTGGCCTTACCATTCGTGGTACAGAAGGAGGTACCCAATCTCTGCCACTTTTAGTAGCAGTTATGAGAGGGATGGGGGAAGAGGTAGGAGTGTGAGGAATCAAGTAGCTACTGCACCTTGCTTCCTTCCGATGAGGGAAGGGTAAATAAACAACGGTAGTATGCCTCCGAGCTGAACACTAGGATTATTAGCATATCACCAGTATGGTCCCCCACCGAGAAGACGGAAGAAAGAAGGAGGACTGCGAGACCGAACAGGAGAAGGTAAGGCCGGTGCCCCTACGCCCATCCTATTCTGAATTTCTAGCTCCCGCTGCGACACTATGCCTCGATTTACTTTACATCGTAGGTAAACAGTATTCCTTCCTTACTCTCGACGCTAGCGACGGTTGAACCAGCAAAGTGTGTGAATGTTCCTGTGTTGTTGACCATGTGGCGTAGGACGCCGTTAAGCTGGGTCCTCTGCACTGGCGTGAAGTTCACAGCGCTACTACCCTTTCCGCTGAGTGCGAGTACCTTCAAAGTGTCGCAGAGCGTCGGTGCTTCGGGCTTATCGGAGGGAGGTGGTGGCAGGGAGAAAGAAAGAAAGAAAGAACCCCAGAGAGACAGAGAGAGAGAGAGAGAGAGAGTGGGATGGAGCGAGAGAGAGAGACAGAGAGAGAGGAGAAAGAGTGAGGAATGATTGAGAGAGAGCGATGCTCCTAAATCAGAGAGAACCAGAGAGAGAGAAAACAGTAAATGGGTCTGAGCAATGTGGTCACTGACAGTTTGTCTCTGTTTGTTTTTGTTAGTTGGTTGGACTTCCGTAGTCCTCAAGCATCCTAAAACTCGATTTTTCGTACAGGCAAAAAGCAGCGCTAAAAGAGAGACACAGAGGGCGAGAAAGCTTGCGACGTAAGTCCTTCTAGTTGTCGGCCGGATGAATGACCGGGTCGAGAAAGGGAGTTCATTATTGACCTGAGTGGGATGTAGGGACGAGCTGGTAGTCCCTAAGTAGCACTTCCCACTGAATCGGCAAGGTGAAAGGCGGATTGCTGTTGAAGTATTGACTGATATGTGAATGTGACTGTGAATGCGACTTTGGTGCTTCATCCAACCATCTTCATTGCGGTCGTCTCGCGTCTCACTTGCTTCCTTTTCGAAAATTTCCAAGTGGTTGTGTGACGTTGGTGCTTTCGTCTTGATCTCCGTGTCTCAATCGCGCTCACACTTGCACTTTCACTTGCACTTGCAGTCTTTTCGCATACCGAAAACGACCAAGTTGTCTGGGTATGCCCACTCTTCAGAGTGCGTGGTCGACGTTCTTCCGCCACTCGTAGGCGCCGGTAGAGGACACTTATAGACGCGCTCACTAGTAGATTATAGGAGGTGGTAAGTTTGGTAGCACCTTTTAGAGGGAGTTATAAGAAGGCGGGAGGAGGAAGGAGGTGTGTCACAGGAGCTAAGGGGAAGGAAGAAGGAGAGGAGGAGGGTGAAGGAGGAGCCGACAGTGTGAGAGGGAGAGACACAGAGAGAGACACAGTCAGAGAGAGTGTGAGACAGAGAGAGAGAGAGAGAGAGAGAGAGCGAAGAGCACGGAAAAGGCAAAATTCGGTGGGGAGAGAGGAGCAGTGAATTCCCGTGCGATTGACCGGTGAGCTCGGAGGGCAAACCATTATCCCCCATTCCTTCCCCCTCACAAATCTCGAACTTGTGATTTGTTGGGTGTCGTAATTTGTGTGCTTTGCGAGCTCGAGCCATTTTATTCGCCGCTGAGTCTTAGGTATTTAGCCATACTCTACTCAGATAGCCGCATTTCTCTCGGGAAGAGGCAATATCGAACTTTGAAGATTGATCATTTGGCGCGCCATCTCTCTGTCGAGCAGGGAAAAGGCAAAACAAAACCTGAGCGCGGCGGAGGCAGGCTTGGTCCCCAAATTTAGTTGTGGTTGTTGACACTGCAACCTGGGACGGGACCGCAATTTGGGAAAAGGAGCACGACTGTGCACAGTCGCGGCCTGGTGACTGGTGACTGGTGGGTGAGGTGTTTTGTTTAGTTTAGTTTGGTTTGGTTTGGTTTGGTGGAGAGGTGGTGGCGGTACCTGAACGGGTTGAGGACAAAGATTTTGTCTGTATTGGAGCAAACTCAGTACAGTGGTGGCGGGCTTGGGCGGAGAGCAGGTAAACCCAGAAAGGGCCGTGTGTTGCTCTTGTTGTCTTGATTGATTGCGTGATTTAGGAGAAGGAGGCAGGGCGAAACCATCTTTGCCTCCTCCTCTCTGGGGCGTAGTGAGTGTGAGAGAGTGAGAGAGAGATACTTTCTCCGCATCGCCAATCAATCCCACTGCCAAATTTCGAACTTTGGTTGTGGCGGCTTCATCAACTCGTGCTCGCCAACCTGGGTTGTTCGCTCCCCTTTCAGTCCTTCACGCCTTCCCTCTTTGGCTTTGCCCCCATCTCTCGCCGTGCGCTCTGTCTCTCTCCCCCGGGTCGCTGGCGGGTGTTGTTGGTGAGTGTGACGGATTGTCTGACTGATTCATTGACTGGGTGACTCGTTTCAAGATTGTATTGTGATTTGAACCCAACCTTTTCGCCAGAACAAAAGTGGTTGCAATTCATTTCAATATTTCAAAACAACTGCACTGATTGTCAAGGCAAAGCACAAACAAACGCGGCCTTTTGTCACTGAACACAAACTTGTGAAGAACTTGTTCTCAGCGGTTGCGTGGTGTGGTACCGCCGATTAGTTTCTTTTTTCCCTTTCAGTGCTGCAGAGACACAAAAGAACTTTCGTTCCAACCGCGGCGCGCCACTGCCCTGCCCCGGCTAGTCAGCGTCTCCGTTCTCGTTGTTGAGGCAGATGGGTCAGTTGCAAGAAGATAATCCAGTAGTTCCTTCCCGTGCATTCACCGCCTTGCCTTCCTTCAACACACAACCTCCTTCGGCTAAAGATCTTAGCTCGCGACGAGCAGAGCAGCTGAGGCGTGCTATCGCAGGCCAACCCGCCAGACCGCCTGCTCAAATGTCTGGCAATCAAGCACCGCCCTACGTCGCGACGGGTGAGCCCGCGGACGACGATCTGCTTCTCAACCTCCTTCAGGACCTGCAACCTTCGCCTGCGGGGAATGGGAATCACCCCAACTACTCCCAGTACGTTTACAACTCACAGCAGCAACACGCAAACCACCAGACGCAAGGCATCCACTTGCCGCACCACACCGGCTATGGGTTTCACGATAAGTCAACAGGCTCTCACCGAGGGGCCGATGCCACGTGGGAAGCAATGAACCGCAAGAGGCAGGCGCATCAAGCTGCGCTGGCGTCTTCGCAGACTCCGTATCTGTGGCAACAGCAGCAGCAACAATTACAACAGCATCTGCAATCACAGCAACACCAGCACCAGCAACAACATACCCAGCACGCGCACCAGCAACAGCAGCAGCACCACCAGCAACACTCTTTGCGAATCGGCAAGGGCAGCCCCACCGATGCTTTCGCAGGCTTCCATTCTAACCCACAGCTAATGTTTTCAAACGACCAACAGTTCACAGCCATAGAACATGAGGCCATGAAACACAATCAGGCGCAATGGCAGGTGCAGAGCGCTGTTCGAAGAGGTCTTCCCCCTCATCACCAGCAAGGCGTACTCCCACAGTCGATTGCTTCGGGACCCTCAGGTTTCCCCCTCTTGCGGCCCGGCCAGAGCCCAATGTGGAACAATCCGTCGTCAGCGTCTCCTAGCTCGCAATTGATCAATAAGAGGGAACCGGGCACCCTTCTCTTTCACGAGGGTGGCGCTGCAATCAGCAAAAAGAAGGGCGACCGCACCAAGGGGGGCGAACAGGAAGGCACAGGAAAGGGCAAGAGGTCAAAAAAGAAGTCCACCATAGAAGAGGGTTTCCGAACCTCAAATCTCACCTCCCTCGAGGTGTTTCTAAGTTATGTGCGCACCAGGACCAATGCTCAGGGTGGAGAACACATCGATACAAGTGGCATGCTATCCCGCGCTTGTTTTGAAAAGTGGATGTCGTCTCGTCGCAGAAAACCCAGATACCCAGAGGAGTGTTTTAGGAAAACAATCATATCACACGTGACGGTCTCGGACAGGGCAAGCCTTAGTTTCCCCAAGCATATTGAGGAGTCGTTGCTGAAAGAACTCCGCAAGAAGCGAGTATGGCCATGCTTTGAGGGCCGATGCTATGAAGGAACGGATAGACAGATCAACATCGGCCTGAAAGGGCTCCGCGCAAAGGGCTTTCATGAGCGCCAGGTACGTGGCTCTAGCAAGCGAGCGCATGACGAGGACGACGAGGACGACGACGCTGCCTCTGCTTCCGCGGACGGTCACTCGCAGTCTCCTGAAGCTGATGTTGACCACCCTGATGCCCACGAGTCCATTCCCGCTCCGGTTAAACGTAGGCGAGCCGGAGCCGCGAGGGCTAACAGCAACGTCGACCCGAGGACCGAGAGTGCCTTTTTGCCTTCCTCTCACGACCTGCCCAACGCTCGCAAGTACATGGGTCATTAGTTTGTTTGTGGTGGAGGTGGGTTGCTAATGCGAAGGGGCGGGACAGGGACGTGGTCTCGCGCCGACCACTGCTTTTTTCGCCTTGCTTGTGCGCGCGATTTCTCCTTCACGCGCAACTGCGCGCCGCCGCAAGGTGTGATTAGACTGGGAATACGACCTGGAGGTGCAGTGCCTCTGTTCTCCCATTTGCCCACCTCACTCACTTACTCACCCTGTCCAGCCCGCCCCAGCCCACCCCACCTATTGTTTGCTGCGGCTCGCTGTCGCCACGCATTCTTTAAAAGACCTTCTTCCCGGCTGTTGACAATGACTCAGACGATGATGTTGATGACCGATGAAATTGCCTGCCTGCATTGCTGCTGCCTGCCTTGCTGCCTGCCTACCTACTCGTGTGCCTGCCCTCTTTCCTCCCTGCCCTCACCTCCTTTGTTAGTCTCTCAGTTAGCCCAACCATTCTCGATATATTTCGGCAAACTCAGCTGCGCGAGGGCTTGTACAGTTCTGAAAATGCTTTGAACTTTAAGCAGCGAGCGCCGAAATCTATGCTCACTCTGGTGAACCAGTTCATTTGCCCTCTCGATGTTGATGTCGAAAAGGTCTCTCGAAGCGAGATGAAATGCAAGTCTGCGCGATCGCCGTACGTCCCCGGATGTGCCGTATATTCCTCCTCCACTCTCAAAAGACCTAATCACCTCTGGAACCCCGTTTGATTCTCTTCAGCTCTTTTTGCTTCCCCGACATCTCCCACGCGGCGCTCTCTTCGCCCAATGCATCGGCCGCACTTGATTATCAGAGGCTTCAAAGACGGATATAGTTTGCGCGCTTTCCGTGACTGCCCATTTCGAGAATTGACGCTGGTGTACACTTGGATACCAATTATATGTGCAGAGGTTCAAGTTTTTCACTTTTCCAACTGCATACGAGGTGACGTGACGGGAAGCTCCCACACTGGCGGTAAAGTACTGACAATGAGTACAGGTACCGACTCCCGCGTGCACTAGAGCAAAACAGAATGCGACACTTTTGGACTGCGTCTTGCGTCACTTTTTGAAGCAAAGTGCTTTTGACTTTGTTTCCGCCGGGTCCAGGACTAGTATACGAGGCGCACACACCGTGTAAAAGCGTCTCTCAAGACTCTCAAGAACGATCGCGCCATGAAAGCAAACGCAAAGCTACATCTGCCACCAATTTCGCGGTCATGGGCCGTGATTGGCAAACAGTTTTCCCTCTCTTGCTCACTACATTGAATTGCCAACCAACGCTCACAGTTTACACAACCACAAGAAAATCTCTCTTTCTTTGTTTGTTCAGAATAAAATTAAGTCAAGAGTTCACAGTCGGCGTTCAGCTTGCACTTCGGAGTTCGTGTGGCATGCAAACCACTTGGCCTCACCTAACGCATAACCTAAAGTCGGAGAAATCTTGATCGTGATAGTCACTATCAATCATCTACAGGGACTAGGGTAGTATACTCCAAAAAGATCGAAAACTTTACCGGGTTCAAGAGTCCTAGCACTAATGCACAGCTAAGGGAAGAGAGAGCACTGGAATTGCGTGTGTTCGTTTGGCTATAAGGTAAAACCCCCTTAGTTTGGCTCAGATCAAACCAAGGAAAAGTCAAAAGTGTAAGGGAAATTACTGTCATTTTTTACTTGGGTGCTCTGTGGAGTCGATGGACATGGTCGAAGATGCCGTGGAGAACGCCGAAATCTGACGTTCGAGGCCAAGTGCGGGTAGTGAATTGGGGCTCTTCGGGATTGGGGTCGAGGATGACGTTGGTACCACCTGGGGCTTCTTTTTCAACACTGACTCATCCAAGTCTGCACCGGTAGCTCTTGCGCAAACGAATGGAGTGACGGGCAGAGCAAAATACATCTCGACAAGAGCTGCGAAATCGGGGAGGTAGCACTTTCCCCACTTCAACTGTACACACACCTTGCCACTCTCGTCTCTCTCGATGACCTCGCCATCTCCATATGGCGTCGAGACTTGCATTCCGACCGGAGGCTGGATCGCAACAAGATATCTGCGTGGGCCTACGCGTCTCACGACCACGCCACTCCCGTAGGGCGTTTCTGCGACAATCCCCTCCAAAACGAACCTCTCGTCCTTCTCGTAATCCATAACGTCATCATCATCGTAACCAATGTCCTCGTCATGAATTTCATCCAACCAGCTCGCGTACGGGGTGGACGTCCAAAGGTTTGGGTTCCAATACTCAAATTGTTGATCGGATAATAGCTCCGCTTGTTGCATCATGTCTTGGAACGAAATTCCGCTTCCATATAGATGTTTCATTTCTTTGAAGAACTGGAAGATCGCATCGCGCTGATGCTGTTTTGCACGGCTTTCTGAAATTGTGGTAGGCTGCTGCGAAACCTCGCTCCCCGCGGCAGAGGCCTTTATCGCTGCGCTGGAGCTCCTCGTATCCGCCCCGCCCACCGACGAGTTGGACCTTCCACTACGCCCAGGAACCTGACTACGACCCAACGACTTTCGCCGAAGCTTGACCGTCACGCGGCCCAGAGGCTCGCCATTGTCTTCGCTCACTCGAGAAACGAGGTCTACCATCACAGCTAGTACCGCGTTTTGGATGTTTTTCGCAAACTGCATGTCCTTGAGATGCACCGCATACTCCCTTGAGCTTGGCCTTGGGCCAAACTTGCTCATTTCCTTCCGCTCGATCTCGATGTAATTTTGCCCGGTCGCCAGGTCATCGTCAGATTTGGTTGTGAGTGTGTGAAGCGGGTTGAGGGATGGCAACTCCCCTGCAGGCGGCCTTCGCGGAAGCCACTCCAAGGAGGCCTCCTCAGAAAGACCAGCGGACTTGGGATACTGGACTTGCAGCGAATCAGGTTTTGCACCAACAACCTCGCATGGAAACCACTTGCGCCGTTTCCGACAGTACGCGTCCACTCTATGACCAACCTCCAGATCGTCAACATCGTTGATCCCATAACCCCACTTTAGCGTGCGCTCGCCCTTGGGCGTGGCCTCCTCTGCAATAGAGCAGTTGCTGTGCAAAGGATCGATTGAAGAGAGGTGCTCGCAATAGAACGGATCTTCAAGCTCAGCGCCAGTGCATCCAGGTGGCAGCTTGCGCCACTTTTCGCATCGTTCGCACAGTACCCACGTGCTTTGCTCTAGCATGGGAGGCGGTGGGGGCACAAGACCAGGGTCGTCATTGGGGTCCCCGGTCGGCATTGTACTTGTAGCAGAAACAGGGTCCGGCCGCCGAATTACTTTGAGAGAGGAGCTTAGAGAGTTAAAGATCACCGTTCCGCGATTGCTGGCCGGCTTTTCCAGCTCCTCGAGAAGCTTGTTGGCGTACACATCTTGCAGTGACCCCTCCAAGCTCAACGAGAGCCTCGTGTAGTCCCTATTGTCCGCAATAGCAGCATCCATCACTGGACTGCCGAAAAGCCTGGTCGGAGGCAATTGAAACTCCGCTTCTTCCTCTGCAAGAGCTGCTTGCACCGATGGAAAACTTTCCTTTACCTCGGCATCCCATTCTTCATAACGCTTGGTCTTGTGAAGCAGCTGCTTGAGAAGTTTCGGACGACTCGTGTTCAGGTACGGTGCGGGATACACATAATCTGCTCTCGACGATTTGGAGCGCCGCGGGAAGGCATATGCGCTTTCAATCTCGGGAAGAGATGCAGAGCCCATCATGTTGATGAGGTTCATAGACTCCTCTTTCTGGTCAAGCCAGCCTAAGATACACGCCACAATACTGCTTTCGTGGTGGTGAAGGCCCTCTAAATTGATTCCCACCTTTGCTAAAATTCGGCTGTTCACATCGCTTTCATCTTCACCCCATAATTTGCGCTCTTTGACGCGGCGAGCTAGCTGACGCTTGACCGGCACGCCTGCTTCACTTTCACCGGTCCAGATCGACGCAGCCCCTGCGCTCTCAGGCACTTCAGTTTTGACTTGCCCATTCGAACCTCCCTCGGCCGTTGTGAGTTCACCCCTACCACCATCTTCTTTGCCCTGGTCCCCCGATTTCGAAGCCGCCTCATCTCGACCGGCGTTGGCGTGTGCAACCCCGTTGGTCGCATTCTCCGCCGATTCGGTAGGCTCGGTTTTGGCCACCACCGGGACCCCGGGACTTGCGCCGTTCTGGACTTGATCCACAGCGTCCTTCGCACTAGCTGAGCTGGCGGCTTCACTCTCCTTCTTCACGACACCATTGTCAGCAAACGCTTGCTGGCCTAACGCGTTGCCACTTGCCCCTATTTCACCGGAACTGCCATCGCCAGAATCATTTGCCGACTCAGAGACAGCTTGCGCTGCTCCACGAGGGTTCCGCAACGTGACAGTGTTCTCAAGCCTCTCCAGCAGTTCTCCTCGCCAGGTATCTAGTTTGTCCTTACATGGTCCTGGCTCCAGGAACACAAAAAAATTTCGCGTATGACAATAAAATGTGAGAATGTCGATAGCCTTTTGATGAGCCTCCTCAAGCCAGTCGTCCATTTCCACCATCATGTCATCGCGCTGGCGAAAGGCGGGAATGTTTAAAAGTAAATCCCTCACAACCTCCAAGGCTTTACGGGCATCGCTTGCGGAGGAAACTTTGCGAGTCTCGATCATCTTCTTGATCTTGGTTATCGCGGGCGGAACATATTGGATCGTTTCTTCGCGAAGCTCAGCGCTCGGCTGAGTTTTGCTCACCTCGCGAGTCTCCACGTTCCACCAGTATGGAGACTTGAGCTGTGGATTGTCTGCACACTGCCAACGCTTGATCTCAAAGCAGCATTTGGCCTCCAAAATTCTCAGCAAACGCTGAATAACACTGTTAGATTTGTCGCGCCAAAGAGCATTAGCGATTTCTTTTTCACTCATGGGTCTGAACGGGCACTGATGGTCTTCCACGCACAGTCCGCCGTTGGGTGAGTCGTCAGACTCGTCCTTGCTCGTGCTCTTTTGGTCCTCCGCCTTGGGCAGACCCTTGTCGCCACTTGCCTTGCTCGGGGATTGGCTTGACGAATCTTCATTGCCGTCTTCGTCATCATCTTGCTGGGACGATGCCGGCCGGCGCAAATACTCTTCGTCCATGGGCACCTCGCCTACTACCCCGTCATCGTACAGGACATACACCTTGGGCTCAAAACTCTCCTTGCTGTTTTGTCGGCTGGCCCCGGTCAATTGCTGTTCCGAGAGGATGTAAATAATAGATCCCGGGTACCAGCCCGAGTACTCGCCAGCACTTTCGCCGCACCACTTGGCCTCACAGCGATCCCCAATCCACCAAATCCTTTCCATCTGCTTGACACCACTTTCAGCTATGAGGGCTTTTGTTCGCATTTCGTGGACACCAGAGTGCGCATCACGGGGGCTCGACGCGCCGAACTGAGATACCTTTTGGCCATCAAGATTTGCAACGTCATCCAAGAGGGCTCGAGTAGCGCCAAAGTGTCCGAGCCCAATGCGGTTATTCATCCTGTGGCGGATCTTGCTTAGGGCGATAAGCAGATGGGAAACTCTCTGCAAGGCAATGCCTTTGGACTCCCTGTGTACATTCTCCCAGAGGTCTTTGACTACGCCGTCGTCCATCGATTCGTGTACCCCATTTTTACCCGCACCATCAGCTCCTACAGCAGTCACCACTGTACCTCCAGCGGCTTCAACGATCGCATTCCGGCGCGCGACTTCTTCGTGGAACAAGCGAGCAGGAAGCTCTAGTTGCTCGAGCTCAACAAAACGTAGTGCCAAGGCACAATAACGAAGAAGCCACAGAGGCAATTCTTCTAGCGCGTTTCGCTTCAAGCCAAAGGCAACCAACCTTTTCCTGCTCTCAGGATCAAGCCCATGGGCATCAATTCCCAGAATCTCAGAGTCCTGAGAGATCTCTTCTTCGTAAGGATCGACTGCAGGAGCTTTCACGGGTTTCTTTGGTCGCTTTGAACGAGATTTCTTGGATTGCTTTGAGCGGGATTTCTTTTCTGTCCCAGTAGTCGCCGCCCTCTCCTGTTTGGTAGAGTTTGGGCCAAGAAAAGTCGCATCGCTGGAAGCTTCAAAAAGCATCGCCACGCGGTGGATGGTCCGGTGGCGCCTGTTCACCACCTGCATGTACTGCTGCGCGCCTGTCGTGTACAAAAATGACCCGCGGCACCCTTCAGAGCCACACAGGCAAATGGCTGCGCGAAACTCTTCGATGCTGTCTGTGACGCAATTGTAATCAATGCAGAGTTCCTCGTTCTTCTCGATGTCTCGCAAAGCACGAACCGCGATGTGATAGCTCCCGTTGATTTCGGCAAGCATAGTGGTGCAATTTGGGCGACAGCTGTGACTGAGCCTACTCGTGAAGGAGCCACTGTACTTTGCGTCCGCGTACATCATGTAGAGGCCGTCCCTGGATTCCGGCGGGATCTCGAAACGCATGTTCCAGAAATCGGGCAATGTTACCTTGCCTGAGTGGCTTCTCTGATGAGCTGCTTTACGCAGCGCATCTTCCCGGGACTCCTTGAGCTCCCAAAGCCAAAGCGGGTACAGCTCGCCATAGTAAGAACCTACAAGATCACCTTTGGGAATGACCTCAGCAGAGCAGACCACCCCCGTGCCCTTGGGATGCACACAAAAATTGTGCGTTCCCCATTTATCTTGCGCATCCAGCAAGGCGTCTACGCCAGCGATTAATACTTTGGGTGGAATGCGTTTGTCATAAATTGTCTCTCGCCGATTTTCAATCACGCATCTTTGCTTGGCGATATCAATCCACTCCTCCTTGCCGTCATCAAACATCACCTGATGGTGCTTCCCTTCCTCACTTGGAGACTTGGTGTACGCCACGATACGGCCCCAAAACCAGGCGCACTCCAAAGGACGGAAGACTGACAGGCGGGTTCCAACGAGCCCGTCGTCCTCCACCTCTGGTTCTGAAGCAGTTGCTTTGGAACGTTTCCGACCGGAAGATTTCGACGAAGAACCCCCTTTGCGTTTGCGAGATGTAGACTTCTTTTTACTCGCGGTAGAAGACTTTTTTTTGCTTGATTTGGACTTGCTCTTTGTTTTCTTCGTTGGCGCGGGAACTTCGCTCTCGTCCAAGCTGGAGCCGCGTCCTCGGCCAAGCCGAGTTCGCTTCCTCTGGCTTTTTGGCGGAAAATCCACCGAGTCCACTTCATCGTCTTCTTCTTCTTCCTCCTCCGCGGCGTCGCCGTCTTTCCCATTGCTACCATCTTCCTCTTGCTCCGTTTGCGGTTTTACATCCTTCGGAACGGCTTCAAAGAAGTCAGGTTTCCTTCGTGAGCGCGTGGACGTCCATATCACATTCTCGAACGCCACATCGGGCCGACGCCGTTTTCGGGAACTGGAACTGCTTGCTTTCTTCGACTTGGCCGGCTTGGTCTCCGGCTCTTTGGACGCATTGGGCTCCTCGTCTCCCTCTTGCGCAGCAGTTGCGGTATTCTCGGAAACGTCTCCCTTAGATTCTGCCGCCGTCTCGTTGTCGTTTTGCGCGCTTGCCGTGTCTTCTCCGGCGGGCACGCTTCCCTCAGTATCGCCTTCTGGCTTGGTGCTCTGAACGTTGGCGACGTCAGTCTGTTCCGTGGGGGGCTCGGAGGGCTTTGCCCCGTCACCACCGCCATCGCCACCGCCATCGCCACCATCGAGCTCCTTCTGGGCCCTCTTTTTAATGGCATTCAGCGCGTGTGTGATATCATACGCGATATCAGAAGGCTGGATATTGATCTCGCGCAATAACATGCCCTCAATAAACCACTGCACCTGAGGGAGGGACATCCTCAGGGTGGAGTCTTTAATCGATTCGAGGGCAATCATTATATTTCTCCTCGCAAAAGGGTCAATGCCCCAGGTATCAGTCTCGATGATTTCTTTGCCCACTTGCTTTGTGACCCACGAGGTGGTTCCGCCGCCAGTGCCGCCTGTGGCATCATCATTGAAGCCAAAATCGACACCAGGAGTTGGGATCCATCTGTTCACCTCGCCCTCCGCCTCTAGCCGAACCATCATCTTTTCCGCCTCATCCGCATCCAATCCAGCCACGGGCTGATAACGCTGAGTCACCTTGTAATTTCGTGGCTCAAACGGGCGCTTGCGCCAGCCACTCATTGCGGGTTCTTGGTTCTCCAGGGCCAGTCGGTCGAGGCTCTCTTCGTTGAGGATCTTCTTCAGCTCCTCATCCTGCCTCGTTCGCAAGTTGCCGATGTTCTCTTTGCAAAAGTCGTACATCCGCCTGGCGGTTCCCGGGTACGCTCGCGGATCTTCCGATGGGTCCGGCGGGACGGTATCCAGCACAAACTGCGGCACGGCGAGCACCTCGCTCTCAAATTTGTCAAAGTCGATGTACAGAAACTCCTCTCTGCGCAGGTCTTTCCTGCCTTCCTCCAGCCCTTGCCGCTCCAGTCTCTTGAGCGCCGCCCTGCTCGAGATCCACTCGTCCTCGTCCAGCCCCACGTAATAATACTCCCCGCTCTCCAGCTTCTGCTGCACCTGCCCCAGCGTCGGCATTTCCTCGCTCAGAGGCGCCAGCCCGCCCAGCTCGGGCCCAGTCAGCAGCCCATACCTGTCCGCTTTCACGATCCTGTCCATCAGCCGCTTCAGCTGTCCGCGGTGGATCTCGATCGTGCGGCAGCGCCGCGCCAGAGGGTCCTCGGCCACGCGGTCCTTGGCGCCCGCGGACCTGTCCCGCCGACGGTCCTCGCGTCGCATACGCGCGCCCACGCCAAGGTCCCCGGTGGTGCCGCTCTCTTTCTCTTTATCACCCTTGCCGCCGTCCCCGGGCGCCCGCGACGAGGGACGGTTCCGCGAGGACTTGCGCATCGCGTCCCAGTCTGCCCAGTTTGCCCACTCTGCTGCGTCAGCCGCTGTCGTCCCACTGGGCTAGCCGCCAATGGTAGTCGTATGGGTAGGAGTGGACGATGCGCGTATGGGCAGGGTCCTCGAGGACTCGTCCCACGTACGCTGTTGGGAGTGGCGGTGTGAGTGAGTGGGTGAGTGCTACCGAATTGGGTAGGCGGTGGTAGGACAGTGGGGAGGGAACTGTTCTCCCTAGCGGCGAGGATACGGATTTCAGATTATCAAAAAGGACTAGGAGCCAGTAGCCACCGTCTACCAAGTTTGCAAGCTGTGAGAAGGGCAGCGAAGGATGCCCTCATTGCTACTGGATTGCGGTAAGATACCCCCAAGCGTAAGAGTGGGCCATAGGCAACTACACGGAACCGGTAGGAGAACAGGTAGCCGGGTCTAAGAGAAGGATCCAATATCACTTGGGTTCCTCCGTTGCGGGTTATAGCGCTAATTAGCCACAGGGTAGGCCTTGAGTGGTGATTTTTCCCTCAGTTTTTTTTTCATTTTTTTTTTCTTTCTTCCAACCAATTTTCAGAACATTCACAGTGAGTGAGTGCATTCACAGTGAGCACTCACTCACTGTCAAGATCAACAAAGAATAAGTTAGCGCGCTATCAGCTCGTTTTTCGATGATTGATCCAATTCACACGTCAATTCATTGAAGAACAATTGATTGAGAACATTGTTCAAAAATCAACTCGAAATCACTGTCAATCAATCAAAGCAATCAATCACTCAAATTGAAATCAATCAAAAGAAGCCCTCCACTCCACGTCACTCACTGCACTGCATTGCCCTTTGCCCTTCCGCCTCCGTGCCCCAAGTGCGCCAGCGGGGGAATGGAGGCGGCTCGAGACCGCGAGAGGCCCGCCGCGTACGGCTTGAGCACAGCGCGCACCCCAGTCCGTTGCGATAGAACGGGAACTTCAACGGGGAGGGACATTTCATGAAAGCATGACTTTCATTTTGCTGAGCTGCGGACCAGAGAGAGGTTGCTTGTCTGCGAGCAAACCGCGCCGCCCGGTGAAGGTGTGGACAGTGTGGACGGACAAGGACAAGTCTACTTGCAAGCCCGCGCTCGTTTACAAGTTTGCGTCGTCGAGGCCTCTACTACAATAGCGCGAATGGAGGATGGAAAAGCTGCGGACAATCATCACCATCATCACCATCTCACGACTCTTTTTCTGTTCACTCAAAATACTCTCTGCCTTTGCTTTTTGCTTTTTGCCTTTTGCCTCAGCGCCAATAGTTCACATCGTCTCATTCTCCCATCACTCTCAACTACTCTCTACAACTACCTAAAACGACAGTACCGGTACCCTCGAGGATCAGGTCGTTGTTCGCCGGCCTTGGTACGTACAATGAACTGTTCACCATGGGCGATCGGCAACTAACCGTGTAAGTATAAGGTTGATTAGAAAGGGTCGTAGGCACCTATTACGCTTCCTTACAGCAGGGAGAAGACGATAGGACAGAGAGAGAGAGAGAGATAGCAACAATAGCAACAGCTGACTTGGAGTGCGCGATGCAGAGACGGGGGCGAGGGAAATGGACGCGTTCACGCACTATGAGCGAAAGGAAGTAAACGAGGACGAGCTCCCAGAGTACACGTTGGAAGAGGTTAGCGAGCACAACTCGGCTGACGATTTGTGGATTGTGATTTATGGCAAGGTGAGTTGCTTGAGGCGCCTCGGAAACTTGTTAAAATGCGCTGGACCTGACGCCTCGCGTGAACCTTGCAGGTTTACGACGTGACGGAGTGGCAACACGATCATCCAGGTGGAGACGATATTCTTTTGAACAATGCCGGCAAGGATGTCTCGGCGCTCTTCCGCGATGTAGGGCACTCCCCCGACGCTACCGAGATTCGCCCAAACTTTATGGTGGGCAAGCTTGCCAAGAAAGCCTCCAAGTTATAGGCTGTGTTGGCCACGCGTGGCGCTTGCTTATCGTGGCAAGCGAGACGCGCTACAAGGAGGATAGACAAGGGGACTGTGAAATTGGTTTTTTGCTTTCCAGGAGACATACATGTAAGAAAATATAAAGAATGACAGCTGCTGTTTATGATGTTGACAACTCTGCGTGGGGGTCCGGCCACCAACTAGAGTCTTGACCAAAGTGGCCGGGTGAATTTTGCCAACCAAAAGATCAGAAACGGGCCATACTTTCCTTTGGCGTATGTAAAGTTGACCATATGCTGCAAGAAAGGAACGTCGAGAATTGCGTTGGCAAGTGCTACTGACTCGATAGCATTCACCTCAAGCAGCTTTTGGCGAAGACCAGGCTCCTCGTCCATGAGCCGTCCTTTCCCAGCAGCGACCCACTCTTCTGCTACTTGTTGCGTGATTTCCAAGACCTTCTCCTGAGGAACCACTTGGCTGACCATGCCCAACTCCTTCGCTTCGTTGGCATCCAGCTTTTTTCCTTCCAAGACCTGCTTTGCGAGGTCAGCCCCGAAGAGCTTTGGGAAGGTGTACGAGCTGCAGCCCTCAGGAACGAGGCCGAGTGACTTGAAAGGGGTGAGGAAAGTCGCGGTCTCACTCGCGATGATCTGATCACAGATCGTTGCAGATGTCACAGATGCCCCAATTGCAGGGCCGTTTGCTGCACAGAAGAGAGGCTTTGGGAACTTGATAAACTGGTCAAAGAGAGCTTTATTGCTGACCTCAATGCCTTCGCGGAGGATCTGCGGCGAATCATCTTGGTTAGCACTGAAGCAATCGCGGCAAACAATGCATGGTCAGCGTAAAACTTACTCTTGGGTGTTGCGGTTTGATGCTGCCAGCAAAGTCCACTCCGGCGCAGTAGTACTTGCCAGTTCCGGTGACAATGAGAGCCTTGACGCTGTCGTCCTTGGCAGAGTCCTCAAAAACAGCAGCCATCTGCTCCATCATCTGAGGGGACCACCCGTTCAACTTGCTGGGGTTGTTGAACCTCATGGTACGCACACCGTTCTTGTCTGAGGTGATCACCAAAGGCTCGCGCACAGCGAGCTCCTGGCTCGAAGCTTGTGGCGCCATCTTCGCGGATTCTCGTCCTTCTCCAAATCACGCTGTCTCGCGCAGTGCGACCAACTCCGTCAGGCTCTTCGGGCGTCAGCGCAAAGTCGTGTCTTCTCCGGCAAGTGTCGTTCCGCTCTCCTGTCTCTCCTGCGTTAGAACACCCAACCCAGCCTGCACCCATCTATCTACTTGACAGTGTGAATACTGACAGTGAGTAACAGTATCAGGTCGCTTTGGAATTTTTGGAAATCGCAAGAGAGCTGTGAAGCAATAAGGAGCATTCGTGAGCTCGCGAGCACAATCCTGTTCCTCCGTGGTCCCATCGTAGCCCACGCATATCCCTACCTATACGACTGATAGGCCTGATAGGTCTCATCGTTCTCGTCTTCTCATCGTCGTCTGTCGACAACGGCCGGGGACTATTACTGTACACGTATGTGTCCGGCTGGAGTCTTCTGGAGTCCCTCGAGACATCTCGAGTCGAGTCGATACGATCCTGGAGTCCTCTCTCCGGAGGCCTTCGAGAGGGTCGAGTGTGTGAGAAACCGCAAGAAGTCCTTGAAATTCCTAGCTGTCCATGACATCTGGATTGACGCGTGTGAACTCGAGGAAAAGAACCCAAGAAAATTTGTTTTGATTGATCACTGAACAAAAAGTGAATGGTTTGATTGTTGGAAGAGGAACGAACTTGAGCAGGACAGAGTGATTGGGAAGGAAGGAAGGGAGCACGCAAGCAAGCAAAACTCAGGCTGGAGTTATTACTAGCGAATAAGATAACTAAGCCCGTATGCCCTATCTCCCTTCCAGGTGTTTCCCCGAATGTCCCTGAGGTTCTTCCGACGGGGAAGGAAAAAAAATATCTTTTGTTCTTCTTCTGACCTAATTCCTTCAAATTTCGCCAGGATACTTAAGAGGTGGTTCGTACCTTACCAGGCCACGCGCACGGCGATTGCCAGCGTGGCCTACGATACACCACTTTCCGGTTATAACGGCAACTTTCCCAAGTCTTGATAAGGCAATCGTTGCTGCAAGTTGTACCGAATGGAGCGTTATACGTTTGAGGAATTTCGAATTGCGAAACAGTTTGCTACGAGCAGTGCCAGATGACGTTGCAATTGTGGTTCATTCTTCCTGCAGAACGCAACTCAAGAGTTCACGCCTTCACAAGCTACGCTAGTATAAACCCTTCCGGTCGTTATAGAATTGACATGGCCAAACCGTTCGTGCAAAGCTAAGTTTGGTTACCATAACTAACTTAGAATACATGGTAGCAGTGGTCTTCGCATCGCGTAAAAAACTACGGGCTTCTGGCACAGATCCATGGGCTCGAAACCAACTGCGCGTGGACGCGGGGTCGTGTACGAGAGAAGGATTTGAGCTGCAGTATAACAATCATATATCTCATGCTCGTATCGACTGTCTGCGTTCTGGAGTATCCTTTCTTTCGAGCTCTACAGGAGTCGACAGGACCCACTGATTCACTTGCTCTACTAGATAATTCAAAATTAGAAATAAATTTGAATTAAGGAAATTGGGTTTCTGCTCTGACGTGAGTATGAGTGTGTGCGTGCGAATGCAGGACGGAAAGAGCTACAGTGAAGGTTTCTCACAGACAGGCTTTGCGGAACGGTGAGGTGAGAAAGAGGGAGAGAGAGAGAGAAAAAGAAAATAAAGAAAAAAGAGGGTGAGGGTCTGTGTTACTCGAACCCTCGCTTTGCTTTTGGGTCTTTTTTTCCCCCAATCTGGACGTGTCCAAGCACTGCGATAGTCGCGAGACTATCGTAATTACTAGGTGCGCGGAGCAACGTTAGTCACGAGAACGGGAATGCATTCAAAAAAGGCCACCGAAAATGGAAACCGGAAGCAGAAGTTCGGCTGACGTCAGCATCCGTAGAGCTCCTTATTGCGACGGTTAGGCCTGCACCCTCCAGTCTGTATCCATCCATCCCACACATGCATCCATCCATTCACTCATTCGCCATCCATTTTCTAACATGGTGAACAGCGCTAGAGCGTCTTTCGAGCGCTCCGTTGGACTTGTTGCTCCCCTCACGGCATCCAATCATCCAAGAGTCAGCCTCCATTCATCTAATATAGGGCAATTGTTAAGTGCAACTAGTCCTTTCCCTGGTGCGCGGTTATTGCGCTGTGCGCGCACCATTGGAGGAGCTATGACAGTCGACTAGCCACGCGCTTGGCTACATTAAGGATGGGTATACGGTAAATTATATGGCAACTGATGTTAACAGCGAATCGGAGGTTGTGCATTAGCCCATTGTATAGGAGTTTCGCTGTTACTTTTCTCCCAGTTCAGATTTCTGAATTCTGAATATTTCTGTTCTGAATTCTGCACAGAGCGGAAAGTTCGCTGGTGAGTGGCTCTATGGTTTACATTAGACAGTGCATAGAACTGCTTCTCTATTTTTAAAAACAGGCCGTCTGTGCTGAATCGTTGAATGTACCATGGATAGCGCTTCTGCCTAGCAAAAACACTGGACCTCACTTTTTCCCTAACAAAAAGAGTTAGAACCTCAGGTCTTCGGCTAGCCTGGCATTTTCTGCATAGTAGCTCCTACGGAAATCTGGAAGAATTTTCGTCTCCCCTAACGGGCTTTTTTCGCGTTGGAGGTAGTTTGACCGTCCTCTGGCCTAAGACACACTAGAAGGAGTAGGGAGCCTGTGCTTTGTTTTTGACGAACTTCCTTCCTCTCCATACAGAACTGAAGAAAAGCTTGCAGGGACTTTTCGTCCTCCTCTCGCCCCCTCTATGCTGCAACCTGCCGACTTGCTTTGGCTTGCACAGACAGAGGAACAGAGAGACACAGAAAATCACAGATGGAACAGGAAGGAAGAGTAGAAACATGCATTCCCTCTCACCCATCACATCCAATCATATGTCTCCGCTCTCAGCCCTCCTCGGGACCACGCTTCCGTAAGACTTGGCTATCTTCAATAAGGTTGTGGGCCAATGATGTCAGCAATGCTCAAAAAGATTTTCTCGCCCACTCGCTCTCTCACACTCTGGGCCTTCACAGCAGGTTGAACCTGTTTGAACGTGGAAAACGGGTAGCCGTACTACCCGGAAATAGTAAGGTCGAGTGGCCACTCAGATTGGGTTCCCCTAGCCCTCGCTAGCGCTGGCAAACTCCCTCACACTTCCGTTTTTCGTCGCCTTCTACCATTGGCATAGCACCTGTTAGATTTATCTCTCCCCCACATCATCCACTCATTGCGACGGCATTCTTTCATTTTCTGTTCTCTCTCTCTCTCTCTCTCTCTCCCTCCTCCCTCCTCCATCCCTCCCTCCCCCTCCTCACATGCTCTCTATCTCTCCCTCTCTCTCTCTCTCTCCAACTGCAACTCGAAAACTCGAAAACTACGAGCTTGCGCATATCTTCTTCCCCTAGTCCACTGCTGTTCCTTCTTCCTTTTCTCCCTTTTTCCTCCCCTTCTTTCACTGCCCTCCCATCACGTCACATTCCTCCCTTCCTTCCTCCTGCCTCCGCTAGCTGTCGCTACTCTCCCACTACGACCCGGCGGAGGCCGTCGGCATTACGTGCGGTAGCGGCCGTAAGACCGTCCCCTCTGCGGGGCGGTAGCGCCGGGATAGGCCTTTGCTACGCCCCCCCGCGTGGTTTCGCCGCTGACCAACCACCGAGACAGACCCCAAACAGCCTTCACAGTGCTGCCTCGAGGGAGAGGAGGGTGCCGTCCACCCCCGCCGCTCAGTGACTAACCGAGGCCTAAGACCGTAGGCTCGTGCTAAGAGTCGCGTCACCGGGGCGCCGGTGTGACGCGAAAGCGCGGGTGGTGGGCCGTGCGGGAAAGATTTTTTAGGGATTGGCGAGTTGGGGACTTGGAAGTGCGATTGGGTCGAGAGAAGGAGGAGGAGAGTCAAGTGGTGCCCTGTGATTGGGATCGATTCGATACAGGGATACAGTGTGCATTGATATATATATATATATATCTATATATATATGTGCATCGGTGTGTTCAAGTATACACAAATCTTTTGTATCTCGCGATCGGCTTGCGCATTGGGGCACTGAAAGCAATTCTGGTGGCCGTTTGGGTCGGTCTGTCGGCGCGCTCGGCGATCATTTTTTCTTCTTTAAATTTTGTACAGGTGGGATCCAGAGGGCGGAAGGCACATTATCAACATTCGGCAGCTCGCTCGGCTCTTTGTATTTATTAGTCAG
Source organism: Parietichytrium sp. I65-24A (assembly GCA_012862575.1). Lineage (NCBI taxonomy): Eukaryota > Bigyra > Thraustochytrida > Thraustochytriidae > Parietichytrium > Parietichytrium sp. I65-24A. Next base: position 11,691 of record BLSF01000105.1, on the reverse strand, counting down.
GTTTACTCGAATCGATCGGTGTCGTTGCGTGGTTGCTAATCGCTCAGGCACACTTTGAAAACACAATACTGCTCGCAAACTCGTCAATTTGTTTTTATTGTTCCTCCCTCTCTTGTGCAGTCGACAAGTGAGCTTCTTGGTTGGGAGCTCTTTTGTTCTGCTTGATGGAAATTCGGAAGCTACCTTTTTCTCCTCCATCTGATCAGAAAAAGTCTCTGGACGGGGCTGTGGAAAAGTGCATGAGCGATCACAAAGAGAATATGGTTGGTGATGAGACGAAAACGACCGGTGGCTCGCCTCCGGCCGAGGCCACCAATGGATCGAGCGAGTCGCCGGAGGCTGCAGGAACGCTTCCAGCCTCCACTCCTGCCAAGCCTGTGCGTCTTCGTCCAGCTCTCCGCGGAATTCTTGCCACCGACCCTTCTGGCACTGTCAAGTGGGAAGGCACCTGGGGAATGGATGACACCGCCTTCCAGGGTGGTATAACGAGCGCGTTCAGTTACACCCGCACGGAGGTCGTCGATGAACAGAATGAGATCCCAGCATCGGTCACGTTGCATGGAGAGTCTGAGGACTCAGATATATTAAAGAATGCCCTATACTCTGGATTCTTCAACATGGTCATTAAAGGCAAGAGCAAACGTGTACCGGAGAAGAATGTTCTCATGCAATTTCAGTTGAATGAGGATGAGGACCCCTCGAGCTCATCGCTCAAGGTTCACGGCTCTGGTTCGAACCAATTTGGTACATACGTGTTGGAAGGCACGCTCGTCTTGAAGACGGGCGAGCTCAACTTGTACCGCGAGTACACTGGGCTGCCCGCTGCTCCCGTTGCAAGGAGCAGAGCAGCCCCAAAGCCTGCTGCCCCCAAAGCCACAAAGAAAACCGCCACTCCTGCTGCGAGCAAAGCTAGCCCCCCTGCCCTTTCCACTGCCGCTCCGCGCGTAGCGACAAAGGCCGTGAACGATCTCTCTGCTCCCTCGAGAAATCAGCGAATGCGTCGCACACCATCACATCTCGTGGAGGACTTGCTGGACGACAAGGAGGCCGAGGACCTCATCAAGCTGAAAAACATTGTAAGGGAGGTTTCTCGCGCGGATCGGGAGGGCTGGTTTGCCGCTCCGGTCGACGCGGAGGCATTAGGCCTCCGCACCTACCGCGAGATCATCAAGAACCCCATGGATCTGGGCACTGTGCTGAAAAAGTTTGATCAAAAGGAGTATCGCAACCACGAAGATGCCATTGAGGATGTGCGTCTGACCTTCAACAATGCCATCAAGTTCAACCCGGAAGGCAGTGGTGTCAACGTGGCTGCCCGCCGTCTTTTGGCAATGTTTGAAGGCCAGCTGCAGAAGCTGCCAAGCCATCGCCCTGTCAGCAAGAGTACCAAGAAACGCAAGAAGAGTGGTACCACGCCCGTAGCAGCTGCCAAAGCTGAACCTGCGTCTGGTGCCAAGCGGAAGAAAGGCGCCACAAAGGCTTCCATGAGCGATGTCTTTGGGTCGTCTGACGAAGATGACGACCAGGACAATGACGACGATGATGCTGGTGAGGAGAGCGAAGTTGAGGTTCCTGTGAAACGGAAGAAGCCGCGTTCCCAGGCCAGCAAGACCACCGAAGTGGCAACTGAGGACGTGAACGGTCTACGTGAGCAGATTGCACTCATGCAAAAGCAGATTGAGATGATGACAGAGCTTCATGCTTTGCAGAATCCTGCTTTGGCAGCACATCAGCCATTGGCCAGCCAGCAGATCCACGCTCCACCTGCCAAATCCGCGCCAAAGCCACGTCGCTCATCTGAGCCAAGGCCCCTGAGCTACCAAGAAAAGCGCCAGCTGGGTCAGGATATTAACAAGTTACCCGGAGATATGATTGAAGGCGTGATCAAGATTATCCAAGAGTCTGGCACCGTGCTTGGCGGCGAGGATGATGGCGAGGAGGTCGAGTTGGATATTGAGGCCCTGGACACTCCTGCGCTCAAGCGTCTGCAAAAGTACGTCAAGAAGTGTCTCACGAAGGTTCGCTCGCAGCAAGCTCGTGGAGAATACTAAATCTCCCAGTCGGGCAGTTTTCTTTTCTCCTCAGCGGGGCTCTTCCACCCTCGTCCGCTCTTCTTGGGGTCCGATCCTGCCTCTTTCGCCTCCTACGTGCGCATCGCTCGCTCTCTTTGCCCAATTTCGGCCCTAGCGCCACATCAACTTTTGTAATTCTCCTTTCGTGGAGGGAGCGCCATCCTCGCATCGCACCGCCTTGCTTGCTCTTGTTTGTTTGTATGTCTTACTACCAAAAAATTATGCCCGGCTGATTGTCACAAAAACATTTGGACTGATTCTTATCTCTCTCCTTGCTTTTGCTTTTCCATTGCGCATGTTCTTGTTCATTGAAGAGGAAGTCTCTATTTTTCCTTCGTTTCTCGCTCTGTCGTCTTGGCTCCGACTTGGATCTGAAGTGCCAGCCATCTATGTTTTGAATTAACAGTAATGTGTTCTCACGCTGTTCTCACTGTTCAAGTAGTTGACAATCGTTGCATCAGTGAAACTAGTGAAACAATCCATCTCCAAAGATCACAGATTCAATCTTTCGTAATTCGTTGTTGATAATCATCCTACAACTCCTACAACAGACAAAGGAAAGACGACAAAGAGAAAGAGATTGGGTATCCTGCAGCCCCGAAGGCGCGATGTTGTGGTGGTTGTGGTGGCTGCGGTGGCTGTGTGGGGCCTGCGCTGGGACAATAGCGTGCTGCGCGGTTGCAAGTCTTGTGCAAGCGCGATGGAAGGTGTTTGCGTGGGCGAGGTGGGTGCGCAGGTCCGGCCCGCTGCTGCGCGTGCTCCTGTGGCTCGTTTGGGCGGTGGACAGACTGGTTGTGTACTGTCGGAGATGCGTCGGAATGCTGCTGTTTCCTGGCGAACCTGTCGTGGAAGGATGGACCGTGGGAAGAGGCGTCGCGAAAGGGGTGCAAGTGGCGAAGAAAACCAAATGCGAGCCGCCAGACTCGACGCATTGCACCGTGTACAGAGACAAGTTTCATGAGACTGGCTTGAGGCTGAGTCTGGAGGACCTCAAGGAGTCGGACCTTAGGCTCTTGTGCAAAGCATTTCCGCTGGGCAGGATCCTGCAGAAAAAGCTCTGCATTCAAGCGCTCCATCTGAGGGAGCCCAAAGTGTCGCTCATCGAAATCCCCAGACCTGTTTTTATTGTAAGTTTGCCACGCACCGGCTCGACGTGGCTGCACAACATGTGCAGTCTGGACCCTGGCGCTCGGACAATGCGAAGCTGGGAACTCAAGTACCCCGTTCCGTGCAATGTGGACTGCGGCCCTACCGTAGAGGAGAGGATGGCGTTCACGAAAAAGTCCATGGAGGCATTGTATAAATTTGCGCCAAGGTTCAAGGCCATCCATCACGTCACTTACGATGGTCCGGACGAGTGCGTGCAGGGCTTTGTCGATTGTTTTTTTCCGGAGCACTTTGCGTGGGGCTTGGTTGAGATGCCGCGCACATACGAGTTTTACACTACGCAATCGGTGGCTCCAATATACGCCAATTTCCGAAAGCTGGTCCAAGCACGGCTTCACGAGGAGTCGTTGCTTGCGAAAGAACCTCCGGTCTACGACAAGCTCGTTCTGAAAAGTCCGCATCACATATTGGCACTGAAGAGTATAGCGCAGGTGTACCCAAATGCAGTTGTGCTGTGGCTGCACCGCGACCCGGTCAAAGTTGTGGGGTCGTGTTGCTCCATGAACCAGGCTGCACTTGACTCCGTCAACCCGTGGTTTAAGTGTGATGCCGACTTGGGTCAGCAGACCTTGCGTAAACTTCGTCAAGCTGTGGATATTGGTCTGGAGCAGAGGGAGAATCTCGTCAAAGATCCAGCGTGCAAGATCAAGTTTGTGGACATTTATTTTGACGACCTGAAGCGCGACGCTGTGTCCACCATCAAAGCCGCTTACAAGTCCGCCGGCCTGGCTTTTTCTTCAGACTTCCAGGACCGCCTCATGGACTTTTTGGCAGAGGAAGCGGCCAACAGAGAGTTGACCTCGAAGGAGAGCGGGAATGTACATGACTATTCGCTAGGCCAATTTGGGCTCTGCGCCACTCAAGTCGACTCCCAATTTGAAGAATATAAATCCCGGTTCCTGGCCCGGTAAAAGTAAATCGGCTTTTTCCTTTTTTTTTCTTTTCTTCTTTGACAAGTTCTTTCTTTTTTTTTGGCCTTTTTACTTGGCTTCCATGAGCTGTTCATCCACTTTCAAGTCTTCGATCACTTCAATCAAGAACACTTCATCTGGAGTTCTTCTATTCTAACCCATGTGTAGCTGTTCGTTCATGCGCCGTTGCGTGCCTTCGAAACCCGCAAGATGGTGTCTGTGAAACCCAGTCAAGCAAAAGGTCAAAAGCAATAGTTCAATAGTCGAGCCGTTTGTTTGTTTCGTCGTTAAAATTTAAAGGATGGATGGATTAAAAGAGACCAGAAAGCAAAAGGGTGGGCCTAGCACTTGGCTTGGAACACACACACACACAAGAAAGCCGAGTTTCCTGTCCACTTGCGGGTATCGATCGACCGACCCGGAATAAGAGAAGAAAGTTCAACAACGAGACTGGTCCTTGGGACGACGACTACGACTAGGAAAGTGAAGGAGGAGAGGAGTTAAGAGATTTTTTGGGAAAAAAGAACATTTTTGCAACCCACGAAATGCAGTTTACTTGTTAGCAGACTGCTTACTACGCTGGCGGGAGCGGCGTTTGCTTGCTTCTGAAGCGCGGCGCTCCTTCTCCTCCTTCTGTCTCTGCTGCACCAACTTGTGGTAAGCAGCCTCCTCCTCGTTGCGCTTCTCAATAGCCCTCTTCTGGAGAGTAGCCTCGCGCTTCTTGCGCTGAAGCAGGCGAGGGGTGATGAGGCGCTGGATCTTTGGCGACTTGGTCTTGGTCTTGCCAGTTTTGGAGGTAAAGGTGCGCTTGATCACGTACTTGCGGACGTCGTCCTCTTTGCTCAAGTTGAAGAGCTTGCGGATGTTGTTTGCGCGTTTTGGTCCGAGGCGGTTGTCCACGGTGACATCGGTGAGTCCTGGGATGGTGTTCTCCCCCATCTTGACCACCACCAGCGAGAGCACCGCAATGTCATGCGCCACGATGCATCCACGCACCGACTTGCGCTTCCTCTCTCCCTTCCTGCGTGCGCGGTAGCACGACGACTCCGGGCGGAGCAGGAGCCTCACGCGCTTCTGCGTCAGCACACCCTGCTTCATTGGGAAGCCCTGCTTGTCATTTCCTCCGGTGATGCGGAAGATGAATCCCTTGAACTCCTCGCCGAGCTCCTCTCCGTCGAACTCGTACGACATGCGCTTGTCGTACACTGCGCGGAGCTTCTTCTCATCGTCGATCTCGATAAGCTTCTGCGCGCCCGTCGCTGGGCAGGCGATGTTGAACTTCATCTTGCTGCTCTTCGCTCGCTACCTCTGCACGCTCCAACAACGCAACTCGCAACTCACAACTCACGACTCACAACGCCACTCGCAACTCTGTCTCTTCTCTCTCTCTCTCTCTCTCTCTCTGTGGTCGCTCTGCTCCACTCTCTCTCTCTAAGTATCAATCTATCTATTTAGCTAGCTAGCTAGCTAGCTCCCCAGAGCCCTATGTGTCTCCCTAGCGCGCTGTCTACGGCGGCGCTGTGCGGGGCTAGGGGGTGGTACCGTGGCGTACCAATGGGGCTATGGATGGTAACCTAACCTACCGAGGTAGTGGGTGATGGGAGGGGCGGTAGTGGGGAGAGGGGTAGAGGGCGCTAGCGACGCTGATCCACTGCTTCCGGCGGCTAGGCGGCTAGGCGGAGGCGTAGGCGAGGGTTTGTGTGGAGAGCGGGGGCTAGCGGGGAGGGTAGAGTAAAGCGTGGTGGATGGGGAGTACGGGATGGGGTAGTTGGAGAGGTAGGAGGTGCGTGGGTGGGAGCGGATAGGAGGAAGGGTAAGTGGTGGCGACTTAGGCGTTGGCTACTGGATGTGGGTAGATGAGGAGTAAGCATTGGAGTAGATGTGGAGAGTAGCAGGCGGAGCATCGCTAGATGGATTAGAGGAACGGGTAGATGGGGATTGACCACTCGTTTCCATCCACTCAAGTCGCGCTAATTGCTCAGCGTATACAAAATATTAACACTTTTGGCACTTATAGTAAACGTCTACTCGTGGCTAACCGCACTTCCTATTCCTCTCACATACTGTATCGCATAGGACATGGAGCACTTCGAATTGCGCCTAGTATACCATAGTACCCAATAGGAGGCACTTGCGATTGCGTTCTTCAGGGGGAGAAACCCTTGCCCTAGGTTCACGAACTGCTCGTTGAATGATGGTCGTGGTTCGAGACTTGGCGGAGAGTGTTTTTTATAATACATGTTCTGAATGAATACATGAATGAACAACTGTGTCGAGAGATCAAACATTACGCGGAGGATGGCGCAAGGACGACGAAGACGAAGAACGTGCAACATGGAGCCCAACTCTGCTCTGCCGTCCATGCATCTGCGTCCCAGGGGCTCCAGTTCATGGATCAAAATAGATAATCATATGCCAAAGAGTGGAACAAGAGCGCGGGGGTTCCCCAGGTTGAGGTTCCAAGTTCAGAAGTTCGGGTTCCATTTAGGACGACTTGGCGATGAGAGCATTGAACATCATCAATCAGAGCGTCTGCATCTTTGAGGATCTCCCATGCCCCCTCAAAAGCCAGCCCGCGACGGGCGATAGGCGATGGGCGAGATCGGCGAGATGGGCGAGATGGGCGACGGGAGAAGGAGCCTGTTTCTCCTTTTCTTCCTCTTTGTTTTCATCAGTTGTTATTTATTCATGCTTCAGAGCGATGGGAGTATGCGTTCATGGAGGTTGGCCGCTGCTTCCGATGCTTATTCCTACGTGCAGGAGAAGGAACCAGATCAGCAAAGCAAGCGCACGCGGAAGAGGAAGAGGAAGAGAAAGAGAAAGAGGAAGAGGAAAGGAGCCGTTGATGCCGTTGTTTACGGTTTTCCCTCTCCCGCCGCGCAGAAACCGTCACCTTTTTGGCGAGGCTCGGCAACCATTTGCATTTGCGTCGCACTGACCGTGACACGGCGACTGGAGCGAGCAGAACACGGACGCCTCTGCTTTCGCAGCACCGCGAGACAGCGAGAATGCCATTTGCACATGCGGCCGAGAAAAGAGAAAGAAAAAGAGAAGAGCAAGTCAAGTCAAGTCACGTCAAAACAAGATAAGATAAGATAAGATAAGACAAGACAAATACTGCCTATGAGTCTTTCCTTTCCTCTCCTTCGCGAGATGTTATTCCTTCTTTCCTCTGCTCGCCCTTCCATTCCAGCCTATTCCATTGCGAAGGACAAATGGATGCCCCCGCCAACTAGGCTCTCGGCGATCCTTTCCGCCTTCCTTATCTTTTTTTTTAATCTTCCTTCTTCTTATTCTTATTATTATTATTATTATCTTGCTTGTCTCCTTGCCCTCCTCATCGCATGTACAATGATATTCATCTTTTTCCACCGAAAACTTTCATTTAACAGCAAGAACTCATATGATCCAAGTCCTTTCTTCCATTCGTTCTAAAACAAATTCTTCATACTTCCGGAGTCCTTCCACTCTCCAACGGCTCGTGACCAACGACAACATTCCCACCCCCTACGCCATCGCCTAACCGCGCGCTACCACCCGGCAACGGCTACTTTTCCAAGCCCCCCGCCGGTAGCCGAAATGGGTAGTGAGTCCTACCGCCTTGTGCCTGGGGCGGGAGAGGAAGGGGAGAGGGAGAAGGAAAGGAGTATACCTTTTGCATATATATATTTACAGACGGAGAGGAAGAAGTCCGTGGCATGTGAGCCAATACAGAGAGAGAAGAGAGAGAGAGAGAGAGAGAGAGAGAGAGGGTAGGGCCAGATACAGAGAGCACAGACTTTAATTGCGACGAGCAGGGCACTCACTGTCAGCAGAGGCAAAATTGCACGGGTCGGTGTGGGCTTGCGCGAAGAGCAGAGGAAGGACCAAGGACGATTGCACGATTGCACGATTGGAGGATTGGGCGATTGGACGATTGGACGATTGGACGAGACACAGCTTAGGAGCGTGAGACGGTGGAGGCGGTCGGGGAAAGATGTCAGAAGAGATGGAGTTGGACAACCTCGACTTGGGCGAGATGGACAGGAAGGAGCAAGCACATGACATCCCGGCGTCGCCGCGGCCGCATGCCGAGGAGGAGTCCAAGGAAGAGGAAACTATTCGCACAAGCAACAAGCGCTGCACACCACCTTCACCTGCATACTTTACACCTTCAGCGCCGATCGTGCAGGAGAGCAAAAAATTGAACACTAGTGCGTCCCCGGCAGCGCTCGCCGGAGGGATGCTTCCTTCGGCGGGGGTCTCCAGCGTTCTGCAGACAATTCAGGTCCAAACGCGCGTCTCCCCTCCGCACGTCGCGCAGCTCAAGGCCGCTCCTGTGGACACGGACTCTCTCCAAGATGCGACATCAAATATCTCACTCGGCGACGACGAGAAGAAAGGACAGACCGGCGGACGCTGGAGTGCGGAGGAGGATGAGATCTTGAAGAAAACCGTCATGGAACTCGGCCCTAAAAACTGGAAGAAAATCTCAAGTGTGGCCTTCGAGGGGCGCCGCAGCGACGTACAGTGTCTTCATCGGTGGCAAAAAGTGCTCCGCCCTGGCCTTGTCAAAGGCTCTTGGTCAAAGATGGAGGACGACATCGTCTTGAGCATGGTTCGCAAGCACGGAGTCGGAAACATCAAGTGGTCCGTCATCGCTGCCCAGCTCCCGGGACGTCTCGGCAAACAGTGCCGCGAGCGTTGGTTCAATCACTTGGACCCAGAGCTGAAAAAGGAGCCTTGGAGCGTAGAAGAAGACAAGATCTTAATGGAGGCTCAGGCGACCATGGGTAACCGCTGGTGCCAAATTGCGCAACTCTTGCCTGGTCGCAGCGAAAACGCTGTGAAGAACAGGTGGAACTCGGCCATGCGTCGCAAGTTCCAGATTGCGAAAGAGAAGGAAAAGAAGGAAAAGAAGGAAAAGGCCGAAAAGCCAAAGAAAGAGCGGAAAAAGAAGGAGCCCAAGGAGCCCAAGGAATCCACCCGGGCCAAAGAGTCTGCTTCAGCTCCTAAGATCTCCGTGGAGCCTGTGGCCGACCTATTCAGTGACTTTGACACCACAGAGTTCACCAAGCAATCCGAAGCAACCGATATCCTGTTTGCCGGCGGGCAGCTCTCTCCTTCCATGCTGCCAGAACCTGCGCAAGTGGAAATTTCAAAAGTCACCGGAAAGCCCAAGCGCAAGTACAAGAAGAGAGCGCCAAAGAACCCAAATCCACAAGTTCAGCAGCAACACCAAGTTGAGCAGCAGCACTCGGCGGAGCAGCTGCAGTACACCGAAGAGCAGGACCAAAGCTTCCTAAATGACCTCTTCGGATACGAGCAACAGCAAACCGAGAAATCGCGTGGCAGGCCGAAGGGAGCGCGCACTAAGAAGAACGCCGATGGCACCAGCCGCGCAGGCGCCAAGCAGAAAAACGCGCAACAGGTCGCCCCGCCAACGAGCGCAGCAGACGCATTCTGGCCGGATCTGAACAGCCAGAGTGGATATGGCCAGAACAACAACTTGCTCGACTTTTCTATGAACCAGTTCTTTCCCAACGAAACGCCTACATATCATCATGGAGGTGCAAATGTGCGCAGCGGAAATTACGGCATGCTGAACGAAAGCAACAGGCCCAAGGCTAAGCAAAACAACCACGACGCGCTCGCATCATTCGACTTCTTTTCCAACTCTGGCCCTGAGCTTCTATTCGCGAGCACACCGAACAAGTCCACCGTGGACCCTGCTGCCACGCTTCACATGGACGACGGAACCAACGCGCTATTTGATGACTTTGGTTTTCTCAACATGCCAATGGATTATTCAGATTCTCGATATGACGCAAATGGCCCTCTTCTCGGAGCGCAGACCCCAACGAACCATCACCATGCAGGTTTCGATGATGGCCTGACAGGTAATATCTTTGAAGGCCTCTGCGACGATCTCTTTTGATCGGCAATGGTTGTCTGAAACAAAATTGCAACAATAATCCGTACGTAGACGGATATACTTGGCTAGATGCAGCTGCCCAACTTGTGACCTGCGCTTTTGTATCTCTGACACACACAACACCTGCCCCTCACTGACCTGAGCTCGGACCGTTTAATGCAAGCGGCCAAGCAAGCTGCTTCTCTCAAGGAAGCACACGCGGATGTAAACAATAGAAAATCGAATAATGAATCAAGAATTTTGTGCACGGTGATTGCAATCCTCGGCATCTATATGCAAGATAGTGTATTATAACATTTCAGTGTGTCTCGCCCCAAGAGTGCGGCAACCGCTTTGCACTGCCCCACAATATTCTCTACGAGAAACAGGTGGCCAGTGGGTCACAACCGGCTCCTCCAAGTGCACAGGACCAGGGTTTCAGAGATAGATAAGTGCGCGTGATCATTGCACTTTGTGCTTGATCGAAATGATGTCTCTGATATTGCTGACACCATCTTGGAACCTGTGAGCTACCTCGGTCTGGAACACGCCACGCTTGTCCACAAATTCGCAGAAACTGAACCCTCCACCTCCGACGCCAAAGTAAAACCGCTTGGCAGCAACCAAGCAGACGCCGCCAGGCTTCAGGCAGTGTTCCAACACAGCGTGCAACTCGTCATAGTAAGCCTCATTATAAACCGTCTCCGCAGTGACAATCAGGTCAAACGCATGCTGTGGTAGCACATTGCCTTCTACGATACTCTTCCAGCTTCCGCTCACAAAAGCATATTTTCCGGGCCATTTTGAAACCGGAGCGGCCTCGCCCAGATTGATTTGCAAATTTAACACGGTCTGGCGGAGCAAGACCTCGTCGTTCAGATCTTGAAACCACACTGCCGCACCGCGCTGTGCGCAGAATATCCCAGGCACTCCATGCCCGCATCCCAAGTCCAGCACCAAACTCCCTTTGGCAGCAAGCTCTTCATTCTGCACAAGATACTTCGTAAGGTCCACGGAGCACTCCCACAGTTTGAACCCTCCTTCATACAATCCCGTTCGCACATCTGTCTCTTTCGTGATTGCCTCACCTCCTTGCAGCGACGTGTCGCTCGTGTTCACCAGCGCCATCTTCCCAGTGCCACCAACGTCGATTTCGAACTTGGACTGCATCCTCGCACGTGCATCTTCCACCACTGCTTCATCAACGCCTACAACGCGAGCTTCCAGCTGCGGCACGCCTTTACACGCAAAAGCCGCGCAGCTCGAGTCCTCTTCGTCACCATCATCGTCACAAAAGCGAAACATGGATGGATCCCTCTTCTGTTTATCTGCGTCGTACTGTGACTTGTGCGCTTTACTCTGGCGTTGAAAGCCCTCGCCTACAGCCAAACCGCTTCCCCCAAACGCTCAGTTCGATTACGCGTATGTACGCGTACGTATGCGTACGTCCGCGTATGCCTATTTCGGACACGTGAGGCAAAGTGTGGAAAGTGTATGTGGAAAATATGTGGAATTTGGCAAAGTGCGACGAGTGCAATGCGTTCCGCGCATCCGGTTCTTTCGGCAATGCCTAGTGATGATAGTAGCGTTTATTGTAGCCACTGAGGCAATGGGTTCCAAAGATGGTGACAGGATGCGCGGATCACTC
>BLSF01000104.1:0-79563 GCA_012862575.1 Parietichytrium sp. I65-24A | reverse complement strand
GGGCGAGGCCGTGCAGCGCGAGAACGCGGCGCGCGAGCGCGGGCGCGCGCAGCAGCGGGAGACCGAGCGCGCGCTGGACGCCTTCCTGCTGCGCGAGGCGCTGGCCGGCGAGCGCGAGCAGGAGCAGCTGCAGCGGGCCAAGGCGCGCGCGCTGCGCGAGGGCCAGCGCGAGTTCCGCGACGAGATGCGCCGCATGGCGGAGCGCGAGCGCGAGGACGAGCAGGCCCTGGAGCGCCTGCGCCAGGCAGAGTCCGACAAGGAGTGGGCCAAGAAGGAGGCGCGCTGGAGGAAGGAGGCCGAGGACCGCGACAGGCTCGCGGAGGAGGTCGACCGCGTGCGCCAAGAGCAGCTGGAGCAGCGCCGCCTGCTGGAGGAGCGCCGCAGGGCCGAGGACGACTCGTTCGCCGCGGCCCTGCGCGCGCAGAACCAGCGCGAGGAGCTGGCCGCTCAGCAGCGCCAGGACGACGACCAGCGCCGCCGCATGGCCGACCGCGCGCTCTTGGAGGAGCAGATCAAGGAGAAGGACCGCATACGCCAGGTCGAGCTGCAGCGCGAGCGCCTCATCGACAAGCGCGCCGCGCGCTACACCGAGGAGTTCGACCAGCGCATTCAGGAAATGCGCCAGGAGGTGCTGGAGGGCCGCGACGAGCTGGACAACTTTCCGCGTCGCCGCATGGGCTTTTAGTTAGTTTATTCTTCTTCCCCATCCTCATCCGCTTGCGTGCTCGCTTGCTTGTCTGCTTGCTTGCCTGCTTGCTTGAATGCTTGCTTGTCTGCTTGCTTGCCTGCTTGCGTGCGTGCGTACTAGTCCACCTTGGCGGGCTCTTTAGAGAGCCCTTCTCTCTGTCTCATTCTCACTCTCTGTCTTTCTCTTTACCCAAAAAAAGGCAGATCCCTCCCCCCCCGGAGGAGGAGTTTGGAGCAATCATGCATGATAAAAGCGTTAGCTTGCTATTCGACACTGAGACTTGCTCCTTCTCGAGCACAGTACTCACAGTACCATATATTTTCCCACGCAATTCAGCCGCCTTCTTTTTGCGTGTCCCCCCGTCTTCGTTCGATTATATATCCTACCTAACATGAACAAAGACATATAGATCCTATCCACTCTCGTCAGAGATCTCCTCGCATCGTGAGCCCCATTGAAACATTGATGGCTGTCTCCGCACATCTTCAAAGGCGCAAGACTTTTTGAGGCGTCACGGCATCCAGCCCCTTCCTTCGATGTTCGATGTTGGCAATTCCCATCATCACAAAGCACAAAACGGAGTCGCGCAAGCCAAAGTGTTTTTGTCTTCTCATTTTCTTGTTGTCTTGTTTTCTTGTCTTCTATCTATCTATCTATCTATCCATCTCCCCGCGCGAACACCATGTGTAAATGTAAATGCAAATGCAAATGCAGAATTCAGATGCAAATGCAGTCGTGCTACATCAATCGATCACTGAACAGGACATGACAGGACATTGATTGACAGTGAGTTTCATTTATTGACTGTGAGCAACAAACTTGTTTCCAAATTGCATCTTTATTTATAAAGGAGCACGTAAGCTTCGAAAGAATAGATTAGATTGACTCTACTAGATACTCACACCAACTAATGCGAGCTCAGCTGCGCAGAGCTGGAACGGAACGGGAACGCGGCTGGAACGAGGACACCTGTCTTGGGGAAAGAGGCAGGAGGCAGGAGACAGGAGACAGAAGGAGCGAGCGGAGAAAGGTGTTCTACGCTGCAAGTAGGCGGGCCCCTAGCGCAGAGCAGGCGAGATGCAGCTCGTGAAGAAGGTCGTGTCCGCGAAAGACGGCGATGGGTTTGTGAGTTGTCTTCGGCCACCTCGTGGGGGTGGCGCGCCGCGTGGGAAATGATCGCGCGATTGGATGGATGGATTGATTGATGGACGTGTGGATGGATGGATGGATTGGATAGATTGATGTGTGGATGGATAGATGGATGGATTGGATGGGCGAAGGAGCTGCGTGTTGAACTTGTAATGCACTTGAATATATATAATACGGTCAAATGTCGACGGGAGAAGGATGGATGGGCGGGGAGATTGATTGATTGATTGATTGATTGATTGATTGATCGATTGATTGATTGATTGATTGATTGATTGATTGATCGATCGATTGATAGATAGATTGATTGATTGATGGACCTCCGACTGACAGAGCGATGGAACATTGATTTTTGCTGTGGTGTTTTGCTTGTTTTTCTGGGGGGGGGTGTGGCATGCCAAATCTTGACGGACGCTGTCTCAGGTAACGCTCTGCGCAGGCGACTCGGAGGACATGTGGCACGCGTTCAACCTGATCTCCGTCGGCGACGCGGTCACGGCCACCACGATCAGGAAAGTGATCAAGGAGAACGCGACCGCAGTGCAGTCGCAGCGGCTCCGCATCACCCTCACGGTCAAGGTCACCGCAGTGGACTTTGACCCGCAAGAGTGCTGCATCCGACTCGCAGGCAAGAACATCAGGGAGAACCAACACGTCAAGCTCGGCGCGCACCACACCATCGAGCTCGAGCCGCACAGGAATTTTACCATCCAAAAGGACAGGTGGGATACCATCTTCCTGGAGCGCCTCGACACCGCCTGCAACCCCATCAAGCAGGCCAAGCTCGCCGCGGTCGTCATGCAGCATGGCCTCGCGCATGTATGCCTCATCACCGGCCACATGACCCTGCTTCGCGCAAAAATTGAGAAAAGCATACCCAAAAAGCGCGCGGACGGCAAGAGCTACGGCGAGGCCACGAAAAAGTTCTTCGAAATGGTCCTGCAAGCCATGGCCAGGGAAATTGATTTTGAGATCGTCAAAAGCGTGATTATTGCGAGTCCTGGATATGTCAAGGACGACTTTTTCAAATACATGATGGGCGAATCGGTAAGTCCGCACTTGCGTCACACAAGACTTGTCTGGGCAGGAGGGCAGGAGGGCAGGAGGGCGGGCGTGCGTCATTGTCTCTAACTGAAACAACAAAACGGTCGGTATGTATGTATGTATGTATGTATATAATATACATGACCCTATTCTGTTATTCTGTGCAGGAAAAACGGCCCGACATGAGACACTTTGTACAGCACAAGGACCAGTTCATACTCACACACTCCTCCTCCGGGTACAAACACGCTCTTGACCAGATTCTTGCGGACCCGAACCTTCAGGAAAAACTCCTGGACACCCAGGCCGTGCGCGAAGTCAAAGCCCTCAACAAATTCTTTCGCATGCTCAACGAGAGCTCCGACAAAGCGTTTTATTCATACCCGCACGTCAAGGCAGTTCTAGAAAAAGGCGCCATCCAGTCTCTGCTCGTCACCGACTCGCTCTTCCGCTCCTCAGACATCAAAACAAGGAAAAAGTACGTAGAACTTGTGGAGGAGTGCAGGGATGCCGGCGCAAAGGTGTTCATCTTCTCCGCTCTGCACACGTCCGGGGAGCAGCTCGAGCAGCTTTCGGGTGTAGCTGCCATATCCAGGTATCCTCTTCCAGAGCTCGACAACTTGGAGATTGAAGAGCTCGCGCAGGAAGAAGACCAGCAGGGTGACATGATGTTCAATCCAGACTATGACGACTACGAGGACGATAGCGATGCAGGAATCGAAGATGCTGAAGAAACTGAAGCGGCGAGGGAAGCTGCCTATGGTGCTGGTTTACACTCCGGCACGCATGATGAGGAGGATGCCGAGGAGGCGGTGCACGATATGTTTGCTTAGTTTATTGGTGTAGACTCTTCGAGTCCTTATTAAATCTGGCCGACATATTTCTTCTCTTCACATACATACACACACACACAAGTTTTGCGCAGATGGTCGAGATTGGTCACACTGTTCTGCGCTACTTTCTTCAGGTCTGGCTCTTTCTTTTGAGAGCAATAAAAGCAGAAACAAACAAACAAAAAGACCAAGAATGGGAAATGGGAAATGGGAAGCAACCAAAGATTTAATTTAGGATAACATAACACTGCAACAACAACAACAACAACACAAGCTTCGTAATACTCAGTTTCAATACAACCACTCCGACTTCCCGGTTCTCGCGTTCGACCGGTACCACATGCCCGTTTTCGGATCATATCGCGTGACAGTAAACAGCTCTTTTAACTGCTGCATTCTCCGACGAGCAAGCACGCACCGCCACCAGCTCTGAATTCGGCGCGTGGCGGTCGCAACAGGTACGCTCTGCAGCTTGAAGAATCTCCGCGGGTCAGTTCTGCTCAAATAATGCAAGCGTGATTTAAAGCGACTCCCTCCGGCGTGCCTTACGCCGAGGCGGTCTGCAAGTCTGTCCGGCACCTTGCGAGGAGCCTTTGAGCTTGACACCTGGGATTCAAAGCTCATCCTCTCGCGATCCCGCTCCCCAGATAATACGTATTGGTCAAGAACCTGAAATGCTGAATCGTAAACCGGATTCCGCTCCAGCCTTGCCGCGACCAGATGTGAAGTTGGCATACGGCCGTGAAGCTTCTTTTCGGCCACGTGCATCGTCCGAGTCGCGGACTGGTCCTCGATTCCTTCAACCGCAACGTAGCGCGTCTCCTGGACCGCCTTCACTCCGCGATTGTATCTTTGAAGCACATCGTCCTCGCTGTCCCGATATGCCTCGGACGCGCTAAATCCAAGAGGGCCGAATCCATCGCCCAGAGCGCCTGAGCCAGCCACTTTGCTTCGAGACAGCTCCTCTTGGAATAAATTTGTGTGCGGCCGATGGTATGCCCGCCATGGCGTTGGCCTGTCCATCTATTATTGCCGCCGCCGCGACTCCCTCGACGGCGTCCGTGTCACGCCACCAAGTGCTCTTCACAATCCCGGCACGAGCAACCGCTTGGTCTTTAAATCGACAGAGATTTCGTTCGTCGTTCGTCATTCGTCGTTCGTCACTGTCGTCTTCACAATCTATGCTAAATAAATAGTCCTGCAGCAGCACACGTGTCAAAGTGCAACTTTTGGCGAGCGAAAGCGCTATCAACATTAGCTAAAAGCGTCGAAAATCGATCTTCATGCAGCACAGCAACTTTGCAGTGTTCGTCATCAGCGATGGAACACCTGACTCCTTCCTCTCCGCCGACATGGCCACTGCCGCCACCGCAAACAATGTATATCGATGTCAGCATGGCGACCAGCGTGACCTTGATTGACATCATGTGACGTGAGCTGAGCACCGTTAGCTTGAACTTCCGAGTCGACTCAACCTATAACGGACAAGTCTTCCATTATTTTCTACCTTGGCGCCCATCTCGCCACAAAGACGAGCATCTTCAAGTCCGGAGTCTCCACAATGACCTGAAGCCGGCGTGATGATCACGACAACGACGACGATATTCGCGAGTCGCGGAATTTAATGCTGACGACCTCGCGTCTATTTCTTTCTTTCGACACTTTCGACAGTCTGGCCGTACAAGTTCCACAGGTGCGGGGCGACCCTTGGCGAGTTTTTGCACAACTTCGAAACAACAAAGATGTGCGCGATGCACGCAAGGTTGCTATTATCATCCCCGCTTGCATGCTCCCGCATATGCAGGCCAGGTATTCCGGCAAGGCGTGCATCACCAACCATATTCACAACAATCTTTCTTGTTGGACGGAGAACCTGTAAGCCTAACTCTCGAACCGGCTCGCCTCCTTCTTGACTTTTTTTAAATGCAAGAGAAGCTCTCGGAGGTTTGAATATTCTTCAAGCTGGTAGGGGCAAATAAATATTCATTCAACGTCTTGAGATTGTGTCGAATAGCCATCCATCTATCCAACTTTTGCGGTGCTCTTGTGAATACTTGTCACAGTTGCAACTTGGAGCACAAACGCAGCTTGCGCTTGTGCAGCGAAATCACACACAAGCCGCAATCTCCTCGATGAGGGCGTTCAGAGTTGATTACCGGTACTTTCACAAATTCCACCGTGAAAAGTTCGAAATACAGGACCAGCACATCCAAAAACAATGTTGCCGTTAAATACAAGTCCCTTACGAGGATTGGTACAGTCAGTCTGAGCTGCGTGCGACCGCGTCTGAGGGGTTCCTTCGCTGCCAACGCAGAAGAAAGCCGCGCTGTGCTCACAGTCTGTACTCCACTCATTCTCAGAGCTGTCAAAGCTGTCAGAACTCTACGAGTAGTGGCGAGTTGAGGACACAGCGACTCAAGTTTCACTGTCAATCTCCTGTTTGGCCAGTGCCCATGTTTCCATAGCTGAAGGCCTCAAACAACGCCCAGCTTTGAGGTGTGCTTTGGCTCTGACATGTGTTGCTCATCTCTCCAGACAACTTTTCACTCGGCAGCAAACAGCAAGACCTGATCGGCACCAACCCGCCAACCTCTTTCATTTGATTCCGTCTGACTTTTATAAATTGAAAAAGTAAAAAGTTTCCAACTCACAAGGAAATAACCTCTTTACGGTTTCGCTATGTTTCGCTGTGAACTCCTGACTTCTCCCACCTAGCAAGCTCTTCTAAAATGCGGTGCACAACATCAGCTGTATACTATATCCTCTGCTTAAAACCTCACGTGCATTTGTAGTTCATATCGTGCACTCTTATCCATATCGCGCGCTTTCATAGTTCTGCATAGCCGCACCCCCACCTTATGGCTGTATTGGCGCTGTTGAGTAGAAGTTTCAACGCACATATGGTGTTAGGCACTACTAGACGGGTTTATAAGACCGTTGGGAAAATATGAAAACTTTGAAGAAGGACGTGGGAAGAAATGAAAAGAATGAAAGCAGAGATTGTTCAACGGTGACTCAATATCGGCCAAGGTAAGCGCTCGTTCAAAAGTATTCAAATCCTTTCTTTCAAGTTGAAAGTATCTGTTGAATCGTTTCCTGCATCATGAGGGAACAAACACCGTTCTTCGGAGCAAACGGCGTAGAGGCCTGCACTGCACTACACTGCACTGCACTGCACATGGACGGGAACGGAGCGTCTTGCGGTGAACAAGTCAAAGGTGCAGTGCTTACAGTGCTTACCAAACAAACTCGCCCAAAGCACACCTCCGTGTGAAGGCCGTGTCCTGTCGATCCATGCCCGCCTATCAGCCAATTTTGAAATACTCGTTCTTGCACAAACCCACGGTCAACGCCTCCCAGCTTCGTTAACTAGCGCGCCGACTGATCTTTCACGCGGCAATTGTACTGACTGTGAGAGTATCCTATTGGTAACCAACCAGACAATGGAAGGCGGCTAGTACGAAAAGGTTGCAATCACAAGAGAAGTGAACTAAGCAAGTAAGGGGCACCTCTCTCTCTTGTCTCTCCATCTCTCCATCTCTCCCTCCCTCTCACTCTCTCTCATTGTACCCCTCTACCCGTCTCTCCCACTCACTCCTTCAGCCGACTTGGCAGTCCGGCAGGCAAGCCCTCCATCCATCTCACAAGAAGAATAGAATAGTAAGCGACGCATACGCCAGCGACGTCTCGAAACGGTAAGCGCGTGCTCTGGTAGCGCAGCTTGCCCTCCGCTTTCTCTCTCTCCCTCTCTCCCTCTCTCTGTTTGTTAGTTTGTTGGTTTGTTGGTTGGTTTGTTGATTGATTTGTTTGCTAGAGTGTGTCGGTCTCGTGGGTCGAGTTGGCGCGCGGGGCAGCGCGAAAGAAGGCGACGAGAAAGGAGGTTTGCAAGTCCTTGGGCGGGCGGGCGAGTGCGAAGAAAGCAAGAGGCAAGCACAGGCGAAGGCCATTCTGGTGGGTTGGTTGCTGAACCTCTCCCCGTGGGCTGGGGGGGGCGGAGCTGGCCTGCCCGCGGCGCAGGGTTCGGGAAGTCGGGAGATCGGGAGATCGGGAGGCGTAGATGATGGAGTCCGGGAAAGATGCCGTGGCGGGCAAGCTCACAAAGCAGAGGTCGCGGAGGAATCGGCTCACGAAAGTGTTTCCGGGTTACATGAGCGTGGTGGAAGACGATGAGCTGGAGCGGTTTCATGCGGAGACATGGACAGAAGGGGGCTCAGGGGAGCTCTCCTTCAGAGAACGGCTCGAGTTTCTCTTGGCCACATCCCGCATGGGGATGCTGCTGGAGGTGATCAATACCTTTGTTTCCTTGGCCGCCTGCTTGCTTTATGTTGCGGAAACTTATGTAATGTACGATATGGAGCTGTTGACGCTTTTCACGCGCATAGATGCCGGAATCTCAACTATTTACCTCGCAGATTACCTACTTCGGCTTTTCGTCGCGCACAAACGCATGGCGTTTCTATTCAGTTCGTGGTCTGTGATTGAGATCTTGACGATCACACCAGGCTACGCACTCCTCTATCTTCGAGCGCAGTCGTGGTACGGCCCAAATCTTTTGAAGGAGTATTTCTCCGTGCTCACAATCTACAATCTCATGCGGGTACTTCGCATCTCCCGTTGCATGAGAATCACCAGGCTGCTCTCATTCACTGACTCTGAGATTCTCCGGCAAATTTACAACATGAGCTTGCAGATCATTTGCCTCATTTACTTTGCATCTGGCCTGGTGCACCTCATGGAAAATACAAGGTCTTTTTGGCCACCTACAGAAGTTTACAAGGAGCTCACCTTCTTTGATGTAATTTATTTGGTCGTTACGACGATTACAACCGTGGGATACGGAGATGTTGCACCTGTCACCACGCCAGGACGAACGGTTATTATGCTCATGATGTGTACCACGCTCGTGCTCGTTCCAAGACAGACCAACAAACTCATAGCTCTGATGGGGATGACCTCGGTGTATGCGCGACAGTCGTACAAGCTCAATTCCCAATCCTCGCACGTGGTGGTCACAGGGGAAGTGTTTGGGCGTGGCATCACTGATTTCTTCCGCGAGCTGTTTCATCCTGATCACGGAAAACCAAACCTTAGGGCGGTGATCTTGGGAGATGGCCTTCCCTCAGCGGAAATTCGCTTGCTGCTGAGCGACCCAAGGTTGGCGTACATGGTAACTTACTTGGACGGCAACGTCATGAGCGATCGTGACCTGCACCGAGCTGCGATCGAGCACGCGGAAGCCGTCTTCTTGTTGACAAACAAATACTCGAATTCTCCGGCCCAGGACGATGCGAGCAGCATCCTCCGCGCTCTGTCAATTCAGCGGTACATACACAAGTCTAGATTACAGAAGAAGAAAAAACGGCGTGGCATGCTTTGCCTCCAGCTTCTGAACGGGGAGAGCAGAAAGCTCTTTGCATCCTCCGCCAAGCAAAGCGCTGGTGCTGATCAATTTCAGAACCAGCTTATCTGCATTGACGAAATTAAAATGAACATTCTGGCCAAATCGTGCCTAGTTCCAGGTCTGATCACCATGATCAACAATCTCATCGCGTCAAGCGACGATACAAATTTGTCGCGATCTGAATTACCGTGGCTACATGAATATGTCGAGGGAATTGGCTACGAGATCTACAGGGTGGAGCTGAGCGAAAGCTTTGTCGGGCTCACGTTTTCGGAAATGTCTCAAATTGTTTACGAATCTACTGGAACGCTCGTCTTCGCGCTGGAGCTGGCGCACATACACGCAGGTTCTTCTGTGGCATTAAACCCTTCCTCATATGTTATCCCGCCGGCCAGCGAAGAGCTCGGGATCTTCGTGTTTGTTCTCGCAGGTGATCTCCAGGAAGCCTTGGCGGTCAAATCGAAGGATATTTACAAGCCACCAACTGCAAGTCACCATCGAACGCAGCCTGGCTCTTTCAAGTTTATTTCGCGTGTGCTGAGCAAGGTGAGTTTGGAAAAGCTATCGTCGTCGAAGCGTAACACCACCACGTTTATGGGGTCAGGCGGTTCCATCCTCGAGGAGCCCGAACATTGTGGCAACGGCGAAGCGACGCGACCTTCAGGCACAACGACAACCATAAATGGAGAGGGGATATCGCGGCAAGGGACCATCACCCACGACATCGGCGCGAACGGGACGTCACGAAGAAAGTCCGCGAGGCTTTGGTCAAACGCCAGGTCAACTGTGACAAAACAGGAGGATAGCGAGCGCTCAGAGCTTTTTGCCGACTATTATGTGTTTGATGAACCAAGCGAATTCGAGGATGCCTTGGTGCATTCTATCGCTGCAGAGTTTCCACCAACATTCCAAGGTCACATCGTCGTTGTCGGCAATCCGGTTCACCTGTATCATTTTATTCTGCCCCTTCGGTCCAAGAAGCTGCCTCGGCCGATACCCATTGTCATCATGTACACGACGCTACCGTCCTCTCAAGAGTGGCAGCCACTCGCGGTCTTCCAGGAAGTGTATTTTGTGAAAGGGTCCCCTCTCGATGTACACGATCTCGCGAGGGCTAAGATTTCAGCTGCCAGTCGTGCGGTAATCTTTGCTAAAAACCACAGCCTTCGATCTCGAAATTGTGAAGCCTTGGTCGATGCTGATACGATCTTTGCGTACTCCATCCTCCAGAAGGAGAATCCCAATTTACAGGTCTTGGTTGAGCTCGTCACCCAGTCAAATATCAGCTACATCGCCGACACGGATAGCTCTTTCAAGTCTGGCCTGGAAAAGCACATCTATGTGCCCCCGTTTGCCTCCGGCAACATCTATCTGTCCTCAATGCTTGACACTCTCCTGGGACAAGCATTTTACAACCCAAAGATGATCACTATTCTGCAGCAGCTTGTCGTTGGACAGAACAAAGAAGAGTCGGCTGCATGGGCCAAGCAGGTAAGCGCCTACGGTATTGCAGAGATGCCTTGCAGTGAACTGTACCTCATGCAAGTCCCCTCAAATATGGCAGGAAAAACGTTCGTGGACCTCTTCTCGCAGATGAACAAGAGCGGGATGCTGCCCATAGCACTGCGCCGTGGCCTTGATGCTAGCCTCGAGGAAGGCCCAAAAGGGAACAAGTCTCCGTATGTGGTCACAAACCCTCCACTAGATCTCACGTTATCAGCCCATGACTTTGTTTTCGTGCTGACCGCCGAACCTCTCGGCCACGAGCTGACAGCTCACTCCTTCTACCACGGATCAAAAGATAGTAAGCTGAAGAAAGACGAGAGGGTGGAGTCCGGTTTGAGCATAGTCCGAATTAATTCGGATGGAGACATGGGGTCATCTCTTAAAGAGAACAGCCTATCTACTAGTGGAGAGCCTACCGATACCAGCTCTCGCAGATCCAGCAACGAGGACATTGCAGCAAACGTTGATCCGGCGATGTCTTTATTCTCAACGAAGCGGAAAAAGAGCGTAGCTTCCACCAGGAGGATGTCTGAAACGCCGAGTTTACAATTGACCGAAGCATTGACTGCCCTCCAGTCAGAGATGAACTCTGAGCTGGCAGAGCTCACTGCGGATATCAAGCAAATCATGCACCGGATGGAGGGTATCCAAAAAGCTGACAAATAGCGCTCAGTATTGGCCAACGCGATATGTGCGCGCTATAGTAGTGTTGATGGAGCGTGGCGTGTGGCAAATTGATACTGTGTTGTAATACATGTCCCTTTTAATTTTACAATGACATTTAGCGTCTCTACAAGATCTTCAAGCAAGACTCGCGTCACGTTTCTCCTCTGATTCCTGCCCCCCGTTAGAATCAATCTGTATTGACTGGGCTTCGCCCCTTGAGCTATCTCGCAGAACAAGCGGGGGAGGCCCTTGCTCGGCAAAGAGGCAGTCCAAATCGGGAATGTGCACCTCCTCTGTGCGCTTTGTTTGCGCTCGCCCGCCCCCTGAATCGACTAGTAATCCAGCTCTCTGCGTCTACGCTCCTTGGGGCTGACCCTGTCCCTCCCAGCTCAGGCTAGGGTCCTTCTTGAAGGTCCAAATCTTCCTGGTGGGGGATTGTTCGTCCACCATGGAGATCTCCTTGAGAATCTGCTTCTTCTCGGCGATTGGCTTGTCGAACTTCAAAGACAGGCACTTGAAGAAGTGGCTCTGCGCCTGCTGGCACGGGTCCACCGTGCCGCGCATGTAGTACGTGCCGACTTGGTTCGCTGGGCTGTAGCAGTACATGAGCTGGTCAAAATGCGGCACGCAGGACGTCTGCTGGCCCAAGATCACCGCTTCCTCGTACTCCTTCTGCTTGCGCTGCTCCTGCGCGGACTTGCCGTCCTCATGCTCCCCCATTCCCTTTCCCATTTCCATGTGCTCTGTACCTATTTTGCTCACCGCCTTGCCCGCCCTCTCATACCTTTCTCCCTTCCTTCCTTTCTCTCTCTCTCTCTTTCTTTCTTGTGTTGTGTTATGTTGTGTCTTGTGTGTTGTGTTGTGTTGTGTGTGTTGTGTTGTGTTGTTTTGATGTGTTGATCAAGATGGACGAATGACTGGGAGAGAGAATGAGAGATGTCATAGCCAGTCAGTCAACAAGAAACTTGAACTCAGAAGGCGATGTAGTAATTAGTTTAAGTTCCGGAACATCGTTCATTCATTCATGAACGTGTGAACAGCTCGACAGAACTTCGACGCTTCCATGGTACTGTCAGTACCGGTGACGGTAGGCACTCTTAAAACATTTTTTCGGTCCTGTTTTGGTTTGAATTAAAGTTTGCTGTGTGTGGGGTAGGTTGAAAGAATAGAACAGTGCAAGCTACGTTCGTTTGCCGGCTCGAAAGCGCTTTTGCAGTGGGGGGGGGGCGACGAAAGGTGTACTTGTACCGCCACCAGAGAGGCGTCAGTCCGAGCGCCCTTATTAGAATACGTGCTCAAAAGGTCGGTGTCTGGTATTAGAACACCCTCGACTCTCGCCTGGCATCTACCATAATCCATAGACACGCTTACAGTAGCGAATGCGGCGTCACTGCTACCACTCACCGTAAACGATGCGGTAGGCGCTGGCTATCCGAAAAGGTAGAAGCCAGCACCAACGTGGATCTGTGTGACAGTGTACGCGGAGGAAACCATCGATCGTGAGTGTGTACTCGCGTATGCTACTCCTATAGTCTGTGTTACTCTGATTAGAATAGTTAGAATAAATATAGGCGTATGCCCTAGGTCGGCGCGGACACAACTTGTGAGTTGGAGGTTTTGCGGAGTCGGCTCTAAAATTTTGCCACAGTCACATATAGCACATACACGTTTCGGAGGATACGAAACTTGGGGCGATAATTTGGCGTGGCAGCACAGTTTGAAAAGAGTCCGGCGGAGACGGACTTTGGTGGAGTGTTTGGAGAAGAAGAAGAAGAAGAAGAGAAAGAGATTTGTTTTGTCAAAAGGAAAGATGGCGCCCCAAGTAGTGAAGAAGAAGATCCGCAAGGTGCAGGAGGTCAAGCTGAAGAAGGTGCAGGAAATGCGCACTGATACGCCGGCGATGCTGGACGCGCTGGACGCGCTGGCTACTTTCTACGATCCTCGGAGCAACACCTTGGAAGCCAGGCGAAATCTGAGGTCGGATTTGGAAGACCGCGGGCTGGAAATGGTGGAGCAGTTCATCGAGGAGTTCGAGCCCATTCAGGCTCGCATCGAGCTGCTCCAGCGGAATGTGGACCGTGTTCACGAGGTTTGTGATGAGCTCACTCAGCGGCTCAGCGAGTCGGCGCAGCAGACGCAGCGGTTTGCGAAGGCTGCAGAATCGCTGGCCGCGCAGAAGGCGGAATTGTCGGAGCGCGCAGAGCTGATGGACAGCTTCCTGAAACGTTTCAAGCTATCCGAACGACAGCTCGCTGCGTTGAGCGAGGGCCCGATGGAGAACGACGAAGGGGCGTTATTCTTTAGCGCACTCGAAGACGTGCAGCGCATTCGCGGAGAGTGCCAGGCCCTCATTAGCTCGCAATTCCAGAGCGCGGGACTCGAGATCTTCGATGCG
Organism: Parietichytrium sp. I65-24A; assembly: GCA_012862575.1. NCBI lineage: Eukaryota > Bigyra > Thraustochytrida > Thraustochytriidae > Parietichytrium > Parietichytrium sp. I65-24A. The sequence continues at coordinate 65,881 of BLSF01000104.1, read as the reverse complement.
ATGGCCGGCTTCCAAGAACAGGCTTACGAGAGGCTCTTCTCGTGGGTGCAAGGTCAATGCGCTGCGATCGACGCCGAGTTCCCCGAGCCGAGCGAGGCGCTCATGAAAGGGATCGCGACACTTGCACAACACCCGGCGTATTACAATCATGCCCTGGATTGCGTTGCCGAGACCCGCGTGCTTGCTATCGCCAGACGTTTCGCAATGGCAATCACCCATGGCGGGCCAGGCGGGAACCCGAGGCCAATTGAGATGCATGCGCATGATCCTTATCGATATGTTGGAGATTTGCTCGCTTGGGTACATCAGAACATGGTGGTAGAGAAAAGTCTCGTCAACAGGCTTTTCCCGCCTGCCAAGGAGGAAGAACAGTCCGCAGCATTGGCTAGCGAGGCTGGAATTCCTGCTGCAGGCACAACGAGAGGGAACGCCAAAGTTTTGGAGAAAATTTTTGAAGGAGTTGTGGCACCGCTTACTACGAGGGTCAGGCAGGTTTTATCCTCGCCGTTACCGCTCGTGACTTCCTACAAGCTTAGCAACCTGCTCGAGTACTATTGCAGCACACTGAAAGAATTGCTGGAAGACGACGTCCGTTCGACTCCAACTAAGGACGGTGCTGCGGCCGAAGGAGATCAAGAGCGCTTGGAGGCCGAGCCAGGGCTGCCGGAGCGCATTTTATCTGCGCTACATCAGGATAGCGTTGCTGCGTTCTTTGCCATCGTAAAACAACATTGCAACAAGTTGCTAGCGTCTCCGCCTGCTTATCCCCGTGACCTTTCTGTAGCGCTTGAGATCAGTGAACTAATTCGACGGCTGTCCGAGGTCCTTGCTGTGCACAGTGAATCGCTTCTCTCAGCGCCTGCAGGAGCAAATCAAGAACAAACTCTAGACCGTGAGGCGAAATTCGCGCCAGTCCTCAAAGCATTCGTGGAGCCGCTGCTGCAAATGTGCCGGCAGAGTGCGTCGGGCCTTGACCGCTCGGATGCTGCAGTGTACATTATCAATAATTTGGTCGCCATCCAGAGTAGTCTAACTCGGTACGATTTCACAGTGGAGTGGGTGCAACAGCTCACAACTGAGATTGGAGACTGGACGGACTTGCTCGTAAAGGAGCAATCGGAAGCCATTTTGCGGCGAAGCGGTGTAAGTGACAAATTGGAGATGGTTCATCGCGCAGATCCTGCTCTTCCGCTCTCGCAGCAGGCAGGACTGGATGCCGCATCGTTGCAACATGTATTTGAAAGTTTTTTCAAGACCATCTTTTCGCTCGTGATGCCAGAATTCGACCGCCTTGTTAGTCCAAGGCTGCGAGCGACTGCTCGGAACGCAACCGCACAGTCCATCGCGGCTGCGTACGAAGAATTTTATTCCACAATGCAGGACACTCAACGGAGCGGGCTGACGCCTGATCAGCTAGCAAAGATTCTATTACACACTCCGGAACAAGTCCGACAGCTTTTGGATGCGTAAGCTGCCTTGAGAGCAGTAGTCCTCGTTTTCTACGAGGATGGAAGACTCTAGAGCATAGCCATTCATATGCAAGGGTTTCCATTTACACTGTTTGGTGCCCTTGCACTCACCCAACAACAAAGATTCGAGCAACGCATGAATCGCTGTGTCGCTGGAGAAGAAAGCCAATCGCGTTTCGTGTGTTAGTGGAGTTACAATGCGGTGTATGAAACATGGATATATAGATTCAGGCAAGTTGTCAAGTAATTTTAGAGCTGAACAATGTATATGCTGCCCTCGTCCCATTCATCAACCCGTGGCTCAAAGTCAACCTTCACGTCGTAGTGTCTGAAGCGTCCTGTGCTCAACCTGTAGAAAATCTCGCTCGAGCTTGGCCCAAAGTCGTTTCCCCAGAGCTTCACATCTTCTAAAGAGACATTTACACTCATGCCGTTCCCCAAATCGGCCAACCCTTTGTCGCGAATGCCGTTGTTGCGGAGATTCAAAGACCTCAAGCACTTGGTGTACTCCAGAGCAGCACCGATTGCACTTGCTCCTTCGTTTGCGATTCGATTCCCTTCCAAGTCAAGAACTGCAATGTGATTCTCGTGTGTAAGCAAGAGCGTCGCAAGTGCACGCGCTCCCGCGATACTGATCTCATTGCATTTGAGACGGAGCGTGTGCAAAGACCGGTTCTTTTTAAGGTACTCAGCAAGTATTGCGATTCCAGAACATCGAATACGATGCTTTGAAAGGCTCAAGTCGTAAATAGTCTTGTTTTGTTCCAACATGAGACCAATGTGCGTAATAATTTCGTCGTCAAAGCTGAACACAGAGGGATTATCGAGATTGAGCACCTCGACTGTCTCGTTGTTGCGGAGACTGGACATGAGCGCTATGAGGCTGTCTGTGTCTTGGTCCGTGTCCCCAATGTCGAGAATCGAGACGGAGTTGTCTGTACGAACAAATTCCGCAATCTTCATTCCTCCTTCCTTCCCGAGGGGGTTGGATCGTATGATCAAAGAAGTCAGAGAGCTGTGACCACTCTTGCAAGCATCGAGAATAGCTTGTAAGCCATCCGCACCAATCTTATTACTCGTGAGATTCAGCGAGCGAACTTGGCCTCCCATCAAAATGTCCACGATGAAATCTGCAGCCAAGTCGTTCAGCTCATTGTAACTCAAGTCTAAATTGCTTACCAAAACCCCGCTCTCTTTTACTGCTGCTGCGAGCGCCTGAAGGTCCGAGTTTTGTATGCGTCTGCTGAACAGCTTCAAGCAGTTTCCCGCCAAAGCTAGATCAATTTCCTTGCTATTGGCCGCTTGGCGACTCGACTTGGCTTCGCCGTCCTCCTTGATCTCCTCCGACGATCTGCTGCTCTCTTCTCCCTTCGAACTTTTCTTCGAGCTTGCTCCAGCGCCGAGTGCTTCCCTCGCGATCTCAAGTACCAACTCGACCGGCTCCACCTGGCAAGCCTCGCAACAGGAGACATACGTGTGCTCGAACTCCTCCGCTGTGCACCCCATCTTGGCCTTCGCGTTGTCGCTGCCTCGCGGGTGAGGCTTCGCTCCGGAACTCTCAAAGTGTATTCAAAGTCGACTCAAAACTACATCAAAACTACTATACCAGCAGCTGGCACATCGAGAATCGAGGATCCTGAGCGGACGAGGGACCACGAGTCGCCCTTTGAGCTGCTCGAGCCTTATTCAAAGCCCAGTGTCTCAGTCTGCCACGACAGCAAACAATAGGCGACTTGTGTCGCGATGGCTGGTACGATTAGCAGTACCCTGTTGCTCCCATTCAGTTCCCAAGGATTGATTGGTTATTTGTTTGATGGATGAATGAATGAATGAATACATGAATGAATGAATAGATAGATGGTGGCCAGTGCAAATGCATGTGCGTGGCAAACCCAGCTGCTCCAAACTCTTTCCCCATGATTTTTCTTTCCCCGCTCGCGAGCAAAGTGCCGCAATTCGCTCAGCTGAAACTAAAACTCCAGCCGCGAAATCAAGAAGGCAACAAGCTCTCACGGTTGTGTAGCACGTGTAATGGTACCGCTTGCAAAGCCAACCAAGTTCATCTTCGTCGTAAATTTGTGAATGAGCTTCGCAGTCAGTAGACTCTGGCAATATATCCGTTCAACGGCTCTTCGCCGCTTTACATAGTCATCCGCTACTGCTTTAACTAACAGTTGAGTTTTTTCTTGAAACGAAATTTATAATTGATTCACGCATTTGCTTTTTGTTTTTTGTATTTCCGCCAGAGATGCCGGAGCGCGCGTGAATAGAATGCATCCAAAAGGAAAAGCAAACCCTTCTCACGCACATGTTATTGCAGGAGGGAAGGGAAGTCGGATGGCCAAAGTGTCGAGTTGATTCTTTCACGCACTTGCTTGTATATATATGTTATATTAAAGTATGTAGTTGGATGAGACGGGGCTCAGGGCAGTGGTTTTAATCAATGCATGGGACTGTGGCCAATTGCGAAAGTAGACGCAGCTAACTGCGCGGTTGGAACGTGCGATCCGAACAGCGAACGGGTTCCAAGGTATCGTTTGAAGCAAGTCGTCGCCGCAACCTGCAGCGGCCAAGTTGTCGAGGAGACCGCGAACGCACAGAGTACTGCGAGCTTGTGCATAAATACTGCGCTGTGGCGGCGAGCTTGGCTGGACAGTCGCGTGAATCCGAGCCCGCTGGCGACGCAAAGATGAACCGGTCTTCGGCAGCGCAGCTGGTGGTGGAGCACACGGTGATCGACGAGAACGTGGTCCGCGAGGCGCTGGAAAATGAGAGGGACCTGGAGGCCAAGGCGAGCAAACACGAACAAAACGCTCGGATAGGCGGGCCGGATGCCAGGGCTCTACATGTCCCTCAGCAGGACGAGATTAGACTGGAGGAGGTAGAGTGTCTCCGGCTCTCTTACCGCAACATCCTTCGAATTGATAACCTAGTTGGCTTCAAAAGCCTCACCATGCTCTGCCTGGACAACAACGTGATTGAAGAGATTGAGAACCTCTCCCACTTGACTGGGCTGCGCTGGCTGGACCTTTCATTTAATAACATCAAGAGCATCAAAGGGCTGGAGCAATTGGTGGAGCTGCAGGACCTCAGCCTGTACAGCAACAATATCGAAACAATTGCAAACTTGGACAAGTGTGTCAACCTCGAGTGTCTCTCAATTGGAAAGAACAAGATCAACAAGCTCGAGAATCTGCTTTACTTGCGCCAGTTCAAGAAGCTTCGGCTCGTGACCCTGGACGGTAATCCAGTGTGCAAAGATCCGGAGTATCGAATGTATGTGCTCGCTCACCTCGAGCATCTCAAATATCTGGACTATTCGTTGGTGGACAAAGGCGACGTCGTCTCCGCAAGGGAGCAGTACCAGGACGAGCTTCTGGAGGCTGAAGAGCGCGAGGCTTTGGAAGAGGCCAATGAGAAAGCGGCCAAGCAGCACGAAGAGTACATGGCACAGCTCAGAGATGCTCACTTGGAGATCATCGAGACATTATTCAGCGACATGTTCTCTGAGGACAAAGAGTTGCCACGCCTGCGTTTGCTTCCTGGCTTTGATACAATTTATGACAGCTACCGGCATGAATACGTGTCCCAAGCAGAGATTGATATCAACACAGGCTTGCAGCTATACCAGCGCTTCATTGCAGAGAATGCAAGACTCGAGGCGGCTGTGGAAAAGGTCACAAAGCAAAACGAGACAATGAGCATCGAGTTAATCGAAGCATTCAACAAGGGTAAAAAGCAGCTTTCGCAAAAGATCGCGGCATTTATTCGGATGAGACGAGAGGAAAGTGTGCTCAACCCGGAGAGAGACAACGTGAACGACGAGGACGCTCCAAATCAAGAAAAGTTCTTGCGTCAGCTTGATTTGCTCGACAAGCAGAGAGTTGAGCTTCGTGAAAAGTTGATGACCATTGAAACACAACAGGTTCAGCAAATGAAGAAGGTCGTTGATGTGTATGAGACGCGCGCAGGCTCTCTGAAAACTGAGAGGGTGGACCATGCAACTCAGTTTTTTCGAAAAGTCGAGGATCTGGAAAATTCGTTCGCCTCTGCGCTCGAGGAGCTTGCGCAAGGCTTGATTGAGAAACTGGCCAACAATGTTCTCGAAGATCTGAGTGACGAGACAATCGCCTTCTTGTCTGATCGTGACAATTTAATGGTGGCAATTCAGGGAGCACACGACGTGCACTTGGGCAAGTTGCTTGCTCAAGAAGATGCCCTTCGCGGAGGTGTGACTGGGGAGCTGACAAACAAAGTCAGCGGCCTGAAGAAAGAGTTCGCGGAACAGAATCGCAATCGCGTAAACGAAATCATGAGAATGCACCTCGAAAGCAAAGCAGAAATCGAGCAGACTATCCGAGACGTGAATAGCATTGATGACGAAGACGGATTCTGAACGAATTGCACCTGTCGACCTAACTTTTGACCTGAATGCATGAGCAACAGCTTAGCCAATATAACACAAATAGTATTGCTATTTTTCTGCACCGGAAAACCGCCTATTGATCTCCTTCCTCTTCAAACCACTTCTTTTTGGGAAACTTGAACATAAGTTTTTGTTGTGATAACACTTTAGAGAATGCGGACAAAGAAATACTAAATACACAATAAGGCGCTCCTGAAAAGGCGGAGGCAGGGAGATCCATGCACGAACAGAACAGCGAGCTAAAAGTTTGGCTTTCCGAGGCGTGATTGTTTGACCATCGACTTGAACAGAACGGCTATAAAGGCCTGGCTCTCCTTCCTCGCGCTTGCTTGTGTTCTAGTGTCGTGTTTCATGCGCTCTGTGGAAACCTGTATGCGGCCCTGATTGCATATCGGAACTAAAAACTTGATGATAATTCCCTCCATCACGACAAAGAAGATTATCACAAAAATGTAGCTCAGAACTGTCCCATTTGGCGTTGGCTGGCCCATGGTTGCGGAAAATGAAAGGGACGTCCACTGGATGAACTTGAAGATGTAGAGCAGTTTCGTGTACGTCGCCGATGGGAACAGGAAGGAGCTCAAAGAGAATGCTAGTGTGACAAAGAGCGCAATTGTGATCAAGATTCCCAGTCGACGGAAGCTGTAGTAGACTGCGCCGAATTCCATGCTTGTATACGGCTTCATTGGCAGATACTTGTAAAATTTGATGAGGATGAATGCGATGGTGTGCGCAGCGACAATTCTGCTCAATGAAGTGTACACGGCAACGTGATCCAGCGTTACAAACGTGTCAAACAGTGGCATATCGCGCAAAAACCGGAAACGAGGACTGCCATGCCAAACAAGAAAATTTGTTCGTGTCAACGAAACCTCACATTAGAGCCAAGCAAGCAAAATGCAAATCAACAAGTCAATCAACTTACGTCCACCTTGCAAGGGAGAAAAAGATGCCTGTCAACATAGCTGTGGTAATAATGCAGATGTCTACAACCGTGCTAAAGTCGAAGAGAAACTGGATCCAAACGTCGATCAAAGAAGCATTCTCGCTGTTCCGGTCTGCATTGACATACGCCGAGGCCACATTTTCTGTAAGTTGGCGCCGCCTTTCGGCGATGTAGTTTGCCTTTGCAATCGCTGCACACGTCTTGTACGTGTGCCTATAGCGAAGCACCAAGGTGTATGTAATATAGATGCAAATTACAAAAGAAATGATGTGCGCTGAGATGAGAAGCGACGCTTGGGTTTTCAGGAGATCAACAATAGCATGAACTGAGAAATGTGTCTGCACGTTGCCATTGGACTGCAGTTCAATGTCAAAGATCACCACAAGGAAAGTCTTGTAGTTTGCGTTGTAGAGCACAACATCAATGGACACCAACCGCGTCTGCTCGTCCACCCAACGAACTCCAGTCTTTTCTTCCAACTCCAGAAAAAAATCAAGGAGTGGGGGGACGGTGTTATTCTCAACAACTAGAGGCATTAAAGCCACGTATCCGCTGGATGGGTAGCCCCGCCGAGTTGGAATGTCCCAGTCTCCACTCTGGTCGTACCTCGGTGGGCTAGGAGGGGGCTTCAGCCGATCCAGAAATCCCCAGTTATTTTCCCTAAACATAAATGGAGCTTTCTCAGCCTCGCTCAACCCGTCCAAAAATTTACCGCTGGCCAGTGTCTCGTCCTTGGAGCCCTGGAAAAACGACGTTGCCATGGTGGACTCTGTAAATGCTGGGTAGCAGCTTTGAGAGAACATGTCCAGATCAACATTGCCAAAGTAGCTGGGGCAGACGCCGTCGTTCCCATTAATATCGTACATTCGCACCCTGTTTTGACGGAACCGAATAGGCATCACAAGCCTGTTTCGGGAATCGTAGCCAGAGTTCTCTTCCACCCAAAACTGGAGGGCCAGCTCAATAAAGTAGTCAAGGTCCTCAAGATTTGACATGTTCCTAAAAGACATCACACCACCACTCTTGCCGAGCATCTGGGTTGAGGTGACCGACTGGACCTTTTGCGTAGCAGTGTAATCTGTGTCAATATTCTCGAGAACGAGGGCAGCAATCATTATCCCAAAAAGGACCAGCATCGCTGTGAGATCCACGAGCCACTTTTTCTGTGTGTCCAAAATAGGATCGCTGTGCCGTGCTAGCCTCTCTGCGGCAGCTGTGGCTTTCCTAGACGCCAGAAACTGCTCCTGCCCACTCTTCACTAGCTTCCGGGCCGCAGAGGCCTCCCCCAAGATCGGAGCTATGAGCTCAGAAGACTCCGAGGTGATGGGGTCTACCTCCTCGGGGGCTCCGAGAAGTTGTGGGCGAAGAGCCATAATTTTGACGCGATCAGTGGAGTCCAGGTACAAGTTGCGAGACCCTCCAGTCTTACAAACGTCTCTCAAGTTGGCATCTTCGGGCCAGGTGGTGCCGGCTTCGTCCACCAACACATGCATTTGCGTGGGATCCGAAAGTGACAAACCCCACCGTCTGAGTGCGAGTGCAGTGAGATCCTTAAACTTCATTCCAGGCGTCACCAGTACATTGAGCCGTTCTTCGCGGTTGTCTGTGGAGATTCTGTGCACCTTCACCACCACGTTGCCTTCCGCAGTGGCGGAAGATTGTATCATGCTTCGCAGCGCTTTCTCCGCCCTGTTCAAAGCCTGCTGATGCGGCGCCGCGCTGGCCGCATTTTTCTCTGTCTGGTACACGCCTCCCATAGCCAACGTCCGAAACGCTTCGTCCAACGCCCGCTCTGCCACATCCCTGGACACACGCCCATCCGCAACGCTTTCAATGCCGACATCGACATGCATGCGCATCGGGTCTTCTTCCAGCGACCTCTCGGTCCTCCAAACGCCGTCATTCACCGCACTGCCACTGCCATTGCCATTATCATTGCCATTGCCATTGCCATTGACAATGCCTCTTTCTCTCGTGCGCTCCGCCTTCTGCACTCTCGCTGCTTCCAGCGCCTGCTCCGCGCGGAAGACATCTTCTCGCCGACTTTGAACCTGCAGACGCAGACGGTCCAGCTCCTCCTCCAGCTCGCGGGCGTTGTGCGCCATGGACTGCGACTGCGATCAAGTTTACGATTAAGTTTGCGATTGTGAGTATACTCTCGCACGCGTAAGCCCTGTTGTCTGCGTGCTATGTAACGCTAATCTGCCACCTCGCGAGGACACTTTCGCGTACGTGCGAAGGACTCCCAGGAGTGGCCCACTTTCCTCTTTCTGCTTTTAGTTTCCCTTCGTCACGACTCTCTTTTCGTTGACCGGAGTATTAGTCGAGTGGATAGGTAGATGATAGGGTGGAGCGGTGACTAGCGAGGGACTATTGATACGAGAACGCGAGTAGTGCTCACAGTCGGAGTACCGGAAAATACTTGTGCTTTGAGGTTGATCTGGTTGATCTTGGAATTGATTCTGAATTCGAGATTGACTTCGATTTCGATTCTGGGATTTCTTATTGATTGAAGACTGATTGATCGATTGACTGATTTCAATTGGCTGTGATGACTGACCATCAAAAGATAGATTGAGTTGAGGGTTTGAGAAAGGAAGAGAGGAAGAAAGCACATTTGACCCTTCCAACGTCGTCAACGAGCGCAGGATCTATGCAGTTAATTCTTCATTCAAACTGAGTAAAAGTCGCAATTCGGATGGGATTAGAGTTCAGAACTCGTCAAAGCTGTGACCTCGACGGCGTTGAAGAAAGAGTTAAAAAGTTGGAGCTTCGAATTCGAGTTCCAGCCCATGAAAGCTGGCAGAAAGGAAGAAGTACGAGGAGGTATTTTCGAGGGGACGGACCTCCTCGTTGGTGTGCTCGCAGTCGCGGCGCTCGCGTTCGTAATGGTCAAGGTCGACGCCCGGTCACAGAGCACAGGGCGCCTAATTTGCAGCTCCAACACCTAGCGAGGCTGCACCCGTGCAGCGCTCCCCGATGGACATCCTTGAAGGCAACGCCGGATCCTTCAGTGACAGTTACCCCAAGTCCGGGCTCGACCCAGACTCGCGCGGCAGCCGACTGGACTACGGCGCCTCCAACGCGGACTCGACCCGGAGTCGCTGGAGGAGCCGAGTGGCCATAAGGCGTGCTGGGATCCGGGCAAGATCCTCGCGCTCTTCGATCGCCTATTCGCCGAGGAGCTCTTTCCCGATGCCATAGTGGAGAAGACCAATGCGAACAGAATGCGAGTCCGTGGCGGCAGAGGAGGTCGCTGCATCCTGCTCGCGCGCTACAAGTACGTGCAGGCGTCCATCCTCGTGACTCTAGGATTGGGGAAAGCGCCACCCATGTCGCAAGGGGATGGACATCGACTTTGGAGCATCCAAGACAACCTCGCCACGCTGCAGACAAGCCCCACCGAGAGGTGCTTGAAATCATGCGAGTTCACGCTCGACCAAGACCGGGCTGTCAAGACCGAGGACGCATGAAGGTTGTGATCTTATCGGCAGAGGAGAAAAAATTACCTTTGCCATTGGCACTGGCGACAACAGCGTTCAAGTGATCAAGTGCGCTTGTGGGTCTGTGGTGTGCGCTCTTGTGCGCTCACTCTCAGCGCCAGTTGTTGGTCCTGTACTAGTACGTGCGCGTACTGTACCTTCTCTGGCAAAAAAAAATTATTTTCAGTAAGTGGAGCTTTTCTTCTGATTGAAGGAAAGTCAAGGTTGGAGCTCTGCGAGTGAGCAGCACATTCAGGAACGGAATTTGCAGCTTCAGTAGCGTCAGTGTTCCGAAGCTGAGTACGTACACGTACACTGAGTATTCGAAGGAAAACTTGAATTCTAAATTCTAAATCCCTGTGCATTCCGGCACTTCCTGACGCGTGCCACGTACACACTGGTAGCTCGCAGATGCTAGCCTAGCTCGATGTACTGGGCTGGATGAAGGAATGGTTATAATTTTTTTATTATTGATTGTGGATGTGGATTGTGGATGACAAGCGCACCCCGCCACTGGAATAACGCCATTTTCGGAAAGGAAGGTCTCCTCCGTCGCTAGAGACAACTACGACGAAGAAGAAGAGGACTGCAAATGCAACAAATTAGCTGGCGCAACTCTCAAGCAAGGCGCACGGACCACCAACAAATTCAAACTTCAACAGATGTGAAGGCGGGGCGTGCGCGTTTTATATTTGTAATGAGAAGGTGAAAAGGAGAAGTTGTGGCAGGGGTTCCCAGCCCCGCTGGGTTGCCGCCTTCGCAAACACGAGGTACAAAACGCCAGCTGGGGAACCCGAGCGTGACTCACTCATATACTCACCACACAAGAATGAATTACACAAGAACGACTTATGGACGTTGTGCTTCGGAGCAACTTGAAATCTCGGCGGGCAACTCAAAAGCAGAGGGTGAGGGTACTAGTAGCACAGGGTGCCATGTTTTCCTAGTTTTTACACTGGTGTCATACATTCTCAAGCGGAGTCAGTACTGGTACGCAGCCGATACCATAGTTGTTGGCATGACGAGTGAATGTTAGGGCTTCTAACTCAGTAGACTGTGAAAAACGCGGGAAACTTTGAACCAATCAACAAACTCACTTGGGCAGATCCCAAACACAAGAGCAAGTTTTGACACTGAGAGCCAGGTATCGCAAAAGACAATGGCGCGCGTAGCTACAGCTCTGATTTGGCTGTATGCCTTGGTGGATGCAGAAGTCTGCCTTTGGATGCGCCCCGGGATGTTGTTACGACTCGGCAGGGAAGAGCGGGGTCCGTCGTCTTCCCAGAGGGTTACAACGGAGTGCTGGATGGAGAGAGCGTGCGCTACTTTCCGGTGAACAACTTCACTAAAATGGTGCAGTCCTGTATGCGGAATTGCATCCAAGCTGTCAAGGATGTGGAAGGGTACTGGAACATATACATGCTTGGTGAGGAAGAACTGAGGAAATCTCTGGTGACAAGTAACTTTGCCGCAGAGCTTGATGGACGCATAAAGTATGAAAGTGACATCGTCAAGATTGTTGTCGGTGGTGGTGCGATCCTGCTCCATGAAGATGGCTCTTTGTCAACTTGGACCATCCAATATAAGGAATCCACGGTTCCTATCTCGACCGGAGTCAAAGATATTGTGATTATTTCCGGACAAGTCGTCATTCTGACCAAGGACGGCAAAGTCGTTTCAACGCGCGCGGGGTGGAGCGAGAAGCTGAAGGAGGCCATCCATTCCGACGAACAAGTGACTGATATTGAGCTGAATGGGAACTACGGGCGTCAACATTCGTTGGGCGAAGAGCACGTGTTGGTTCATCTTTCTAGCGGACGTGCTCTCGTTTTGTTTTTGTTTTCTTTTGAGGGCGAAGAGAGCGAAGAAGTTTTGGAGCTAGACAAAATTCCTGATGCCGTTGCTTGCTATCGGTCTATGAATTGCGCAATTGTAGGTCCTGGCGAGGACGCAGTCACTTTTCACAGTCCTCGTCAGAATGCAACCTCCGTTCCGCTTGCAAGGAATGGTCGCAAGATTCGCACTATGGCAAGATTTCTCGATGGTATAGACGGCGCTGTCGTTCTCTTGGAGGATGGGGTGTTGGTTTCAACGCACCCCAGCCACTTTCCTGGAGAACTATTGTCCAGCAAGTTTAAAAAGCTCTATTCCCACCTGGGAAGACTTTATGCGCTCACGACTGATGGGGTGCTTATCTCAAGGTTAGAATATTCCGACATAAGCTTGCATGAGAACGTGGTTGACTTCTGCTTCTATGAATATGATACAGACCCCTGGGTAATCTATGAGGATGGAACACTTGCTGCTGATGCCTTTATTTCTCTTGAGAGACGATTTAATGTGGGATCGCCGTTCCGCAGAGTAGTTTCTGACAAAGCTTCGTGCATCTTTGAGACCGAGGATGGGAGGTGGTACAACCAGGAGCTCGAGCTACTTCATAATTCATCCACGTCCCAGATCATGGAGTCTGACGGTGCCGTGGTGATGATGTTCGAAGATGGGAGCATTCTCGACGCATTCCAACAGCGATCAAGAGGGCCAAACACTCGCAGCCTGGAATTGGAGAACAAAAACTTCAATCGCTATTTTCAGGTGCCGATGCTAGCGTTTCTGGATGAACATGACATGGTTTTCGAATACTTTGACCAGAACGGGTACCACGGCGTGGTGCACGGGTACAAAGAGGCGCACATTGTCGGTGAGCAAGTGGCGCTGGTTATGTTGGACGGGACGCTTCAGATCATCAGCGCCCGTGATCCACTTGTGCAAGTTCCAACCTACACTTCGAAGGTCATAAGCGGAGACACTCACTCTATCTTTTCAAAGGGGACATGTTTGAGATTAGTCTTTGAAGACGGAAGTGTTGGCGCTTTTGGCGATGACGAAGAGTGCAATCGCTCCGCGTTGATGCGACCGTCATCCGGCGTTGTTAGTGCGAGAAACTACGTAGCCAATTACTATTGGTTCTTTCTATATGAAATGGAAGACGGATCTGTGCAGGTGCATTATTTGGACTACTCTTCTATGAATATGTCCGCTCCTCTGGTATCGCGACTTCCAGATGTTGAAGGTGTACACGAACAGATTGTTAAAGTTGAGCCCTGGAAAAGCCAGTTCGAGCAAACAATTCTTCCAATTCGGTTTTACACTGCCCCGCTTAGTGGAATTGGTTATAATGCGCATGAGCTTTTGGTTGATATGCAGAGTAGGGAAGTTGTCGAACACAACGTTTTCGAAAGCGTCTGGTCCGTAAGTGATGACTTCGTCTCGTTCTGTGATGGACGCTTACTCTATCGGAGTTCTGATGCGCTCCTTACCACGGAAATGGAGTGGTTCGGTTACATCGAAAATAAAGAATTTGGCGTCTTGACCCGGTCAGGAGAGCTCAAGGTGTACTCAGTCGTGAGTCAAACCAAGAACGCGAAGTACACGGATTCAATATTTGGGGTCAAGTCCATCGTTGAACAAAATCTTGGAGCCTACATTTTGTTTCAGAATGGAACACTTGCTAGGTTCAATAAGGGTAGCCGTTATTATACCTCCTCCCAGCAACAGGGCGTGGACTCTGCGTTGTGCAATAATCCGAATGGCAGTAAGGTATTTGGATGCATTTCAATTATGCAAGACACCTCGCTCCGTGCGTGGAAGGAATTTCATCCTACCAACAAGGCCCTCGCTCTGAAAAACGTGAATGCATTTGAGCTTTTGCCCGATGCGAATGGCGATTCTGTTGTTGCATTCGAAGACGAAACCCGCACCAGCGCCGTTCTGGTCGCACAGAAGCAAGTCTTCCAACTCACCTTTGCACCAGCTGCTCCAACTAGCTCACCTTCTGCTCCAACTAGCTCACCTTCTGACTCTGACGAAGATGCTCCAATACTCTCACCTGGTGACAAAAATAAAGTTTCAGCAGGGATCATCGTCGGCGCAGTGTTTGGCGGACTTGCAGTCGGATTCTTTCGGCCAATTCCAGCATGAAGTTCTTCATTCCTATGCGTGATTACAGGCAAACCAAGCTCGATCTCGCTCATCAGATATGAATTCCAAGCTCGTTCAACTTGGATCAATAGAGAACGCGAAGTCAATGATCCTGTGCTGGCTCGAGCTGGGCTTTTATCCATATGTATCCATGCATCCCATGGAAGAATGCTGTAATGAACTCAAAGTCCTTGCAGTGATCTTGATCAAGACCAGTAACACAATAACAGAATTTCTATCAGATTAGATTGCTTTGATCTTTTTGTGAAAGGAAAAAGAATTATCTTCGTTATTGACAATGGCAACAACCGTGTTCACTGTCAATCAAGTGCATGCGAGATTCGGGTCGGGAGTGTCGGGAGCTGGAGGCTCGAAGGACACAAGAATTGAAGAACACAAAAGCAGATGAGACACTGTGCTCGCATCGGTAGAGCTGCGAGCAGGACGAGGTAAGGGAGGGAGATCACGTCTGCTGGTGCTAACAAGGTCCACGTACTCGGAGAACAAGAATACGAAAAGGAGAGCGCGCGCGTATTTGACGGCAATTTTTGAACCCAAGTGGTTGCTGGGCTAGCAAACAAACCACAATTCTAGACTTACTGAGCCACTGGATCCCCAAAAACGGTTTTACCGACGCCACAAAACGAGAGAATTTTGTTTTCTTTCTAACATCCACCGTCCATCATATCGAGCGAAATGGAGTACTCGCAGTCGATGTCAGAAGACGTCTTCACATGAGAGAACCAACCACGCACTGGTTCTCGAAACGTCGATTGCATTTCCAGAGATTTCTCGGCTCTGATAGTCGCGAGCGAGCGAATGCTCTCTTGCTGGAAACCGGTACTCAGTACCTAACCGTAGTCCCGAAACCGAGGTGCTTATCGTCCTCCTTGCAGAATGGCGAGACCTTAATACAGTCTCTCTCTTGCCCATCGTCGCTCACGTCGAGACCCGAGCCGACAACCTTGATATTCTCGCCAACACAGTGACGCTGGTACCTCTTGCTCAACTCTTCGCGATAAATGTAATCATCGTCCGTAATAGCATCAGATACCTCGGGAACAACGTGCAGAATCTCGGGCCTTCCCTGTGCAGAGTCTACAGAGAAGGCGTGCTCAAGGCCGTCCTTCTCATCACTTTCGTCCTTCCTCCTCTTCACTTGACATCTTCATTCACATCTGTTGACCTTTTCGCCTTCAACTTTGCCACCCTCAGCCGTCCCTAATGTTTATACTAGCCAGTCGTTACCATCAGAGTCTTGAAAGTCGGTAGTTCGCCGTTGGGCTTAGTTGATGGAACTTCAACTGTTTGCGCGCGTACACATCGGCGTACGTGCGCGTACAGTTTGGGAGAAGTACGCGCGCTAATGGCGCGCAGGCGCGAAGGTGAGTGTGTGTGTTGTGAGATGTGAGATGTGAGATGTGTATGCGGAGGGAAGGAGGACAGCGAGAAAGGGACGGAGAAATGGCGCCATGGCGAGCCGTTTCGTGAAGTGGCGGAGCTAAGCTCCTTGTTTGATGTGGGCAATGCTCGCGTTTGCGCACGTTTGGGTTTGCAAACGGTGTTTCCTGCGAGTCGAGCTCGCGATGATGTGTTGTATAAATGGGGTGGCTGACCAGTGTTTCCCCGGTTTCTTTGGAAAACAAAACGGCCACCGTCTGTCTGTCTATGCTCCGATGTGAACGTTGAAATCGTGTGTGTTTCTTGGATGCTCCTGTCACGAACAGATGTGTTCTTCAGCGAGAACGCGGCGTTCAGGCGGAAGGCCAGGGAGCTCGAGGACTTGGTCAAAGAGCTCGAGAAAGCCCGCGCGAGGGACGCTGCATTGGTAAGTGATGTTGAGATTGCGACCTCTAGTTGCCCGGCTGTTTTTTTTGTTTGTTGTTGCACGTAAGGCTTAGTCAGATGCACGATTGTTGTTTCATTTATGTCTTTCGGAAAGCAGCTGGATAGTGCGAAGGAAGAAGTGAGAAGCCTCAAGGGAAAAGTGAAACTTAGGGAGAAAGAGCTCAAGGCAGCTCTCGCCCGCTCAGAGTTAGCGAGAGGGTTCATACCTTCACCATCGGGGGGAGATGGCGCGCGCAGCGCGGCTAGTGTTTCAAGCCCTACCTCAGCATCTTCGCTACGTCTGGAGTTTTGCAAGCGGTGCCCAACGACCTTGACAGAACTGAAAGCTGCGCAGGAAGAGTGCACTGCTCTGAAGCGGACAGTTGCATGTCAGGAAGATGATTTGCGGCAGGCGGCGAAGGAGATTGAGGTTCTGGCCATCGCGCTAGAGCAGCGGGCAGAAAGTTTAGGAGTTGATGGCAATTTGAAAACTGGCTTGCTGTATCAGGTCGGGTTCTTCCAGAAAGAATCTCACCGGCTGGAGCTCGAGGTGTCAAAGAAGGAGGCGCAGGCGAAGGAAGCACAAAACGAATTAAAGCGATCCATGTCGAAGTCAAACCGGCTTGAAAAGTCGTTAGACGAGGCGCAGCATCAAATAACAGAGCTTTTAGAGGAGCGACAGGTCATTTTAGATTATCTCAAAGATTCATCTGCTCGATCTGGGGAGCTGCAGGAGAATGTTTCGGAGCTTGTAAAGGAGAAAGATGATGCTATTACACAATTTAAAGAGGCTCTCAAGGCGGAGCAGTACGCTCGCTTGCAGTTGGAAGCAGAGCTGGAAGTGGAGAAGAGGCGCCAAAGAAGCCAGACTCGGAATAGCAATTCATTTATTCAGACGAATGGTAGCATCACCACCGCATTAGCAGGGGCCAGGAAAGAAGTGAGCGATCCTTTGTTTGAAAGGCTTCTTCAAGAGACGGAGACCGAACTGGAGAAAAGCGCCCTCTCCAGCGAAGCCGCGCAACTGAGGACGAAAATTCTTTATCTTGAAGAAAAGACGTCAAAGCTGGAGATAGCGCTTGCTGACGAGAAAAATGCATCTATGCGGCTGGAAGAGCAGCTCGGAGACCTTGAGGCTGCAAAGGAAAGGGTGGAAAGCCGACTGAGCCAACATGCGAAGGATTTGGAGGCTAGCATTGAGACTCTTCAAAAGCGACTGACCGAATCGGATCATCGCCAGCAAGTGAACGGCGGAACCACTTCCTCCAAGCACATAGCAGAATGCTTAGATGAAAGCCACGTCGAAGCAGACGCTGTAATAAAAGACTTGAAATTTAGGAACGACCGTTTGCAAAGTCTGCTTCGAACGTCCAGTGATGCGCGCGAGATTGCAGAGCGGGAGGCTAGTCGACTTGAAGCGGAGAACGCCAAATTGCGACAGCAGTTGCGCGCGGCGAAGTTGAACCCAGATTGCTAGCGACTTGCGTCGGCTGCGCGGGAAGGAAGCCGGTGAAAGTTGTAATTCCTGAATTGTATAATTTGCGTGTAAAATATCGCTTCAGTAGGTTTTGATTGCTAGCGACCAACGAACGTTGTTGTCATCTTTGTTTTCCTCACTGCAGAGAACGTTCCACCCTGCCTCAATTCAACAAACAGGTACAGCCCAAACGAGAGACACATCTGCACATGCTTACCTTTCGAATCGAACACAAGCAAACAAGCAAATCGCGCGGCATGAGCGCAGGTTCCACTAGCCCATCATCAAATCTTCGAAGTCCATCGCTGCACAAGCCCAGAGGCATCTATGTCTAAAAATATCCGTAGAAACCAGTAGTCCATCATAACTATCTTTGGACAAAAGACAGACAGACAACAACCAAAACTCGACTCTAGTAAAACAAATAGATAAATCATTCAAACACTTCCATAAGATCCTCTACTAGATTCTCGAGAACAACTACCGTGCGAAAGGTGCTACTAAAAACCCTATGCACGGAGTAAGCCTGGCAAATGCGGAGCAACACAAACGTCCAGTGTGCGGGAGATTTGGTGTCCTCGCGTACCTTTGGCGGTCCTCGCATACAGTGTGAAGCATTCGACGTGCGGCAAAGGAGAGGAGCTTTGCAGCTGCACTCATTTTCGATCAGATCAGATTGTGCAGGGTGGTAAAGGGGCGGGAAGATGGAGGCGGTGAAAGTGGAGTTGGGCGACAGGAGGTACGTGCTTTGCTGAGATATGTTGGGAGGCGTGAGAATGTGTCGAATTGAGAGTTGGGATTGGTTTTATGTTTTATGCGCGAATGGGGCAAAGAGAGGCTGACGGTGGCGAGTTTATGGTGATTGGGCGAAGCTATCCTATCGTTTTTAAGCCGCTGCAGGACCTCGGCAAGGTGCTGGCGGAAAATCACAAAGTGGGCAAGTGCGTGGTGGTTACAAATGATGTCGTTGCGCCAATCTTGTCGAAAACGGTGGTGAGTAGCTTAGAAAGCGCTGGGTGGAAGCCTTCCGTAGTGATCCTGCCTGATGGCGAGGAAAAGAAGACGCCTGAGACGTACGTGTGGCTCGTGAATCAGTTGCTCGATATTCAAGTGGACCGTAAGACCCCTATTGTAGCGGTCGGAGGCGGTGTTACCACCGACATTGCAGGATTTGCGGCTGCAACCACCATGCGTGGCCTGCCATTTGCCAATGTTCCGACAACTCTTCTCGCACAAGTTGATGCGAGCGTTGGGGGCAAAACAGGGGTCAACACCCCGCAGGGCAAGAATTTGCTCGGCGCGTTCTGGCAACCTTTTCTTGTTCATGTAGCTGTCGATACCTTGAGCTCTCTGTCCGATCCAGAGTTCAGATGTGGGCTCGGAGAGGTTATCAAGCACGCAGTCTTGGAAGAAGTCCCTGACGCGAATGACAGCACTAAATTGGTTCCTTCCACCAAATTCATGGAGTGGCTCGAGTCGAATGCTGAGAAAATCGTCAAGCGCGACCCCGAGGCACTCAAGTATGCCATTCGGCGGTGCTGCGAGATCAAGGCGGCCGTAGTCAGCGCAGACGAGAGGGAGTCTGGAAAGCGTGCCTTGCTCAATCTCGGGCACACTGTTGGCCATGCCGTAGAGGCTGTCATCGGGTACGGAGGTCTCCGCCACGGGGAAGCTGTGGCTATTGGAACAATCGCAGAGACAAAGCTTGCCGTGCAGCGTGGAGCGTGCCCGGACGCCGGATTGCCAAACCGGATCATTAAATTGACCGAAGCCTTGGGACTTCCAACTACTGTGGACGGATTGAATGTCGATAGCTTGGTCAAGGCTTCTTGCATGGATAAAAAGCGCGAGGAGACACACATCGCTGTCACTTTGCCATACAGCATTGGGGATGTTCGTCTCGTGAAGCTTACTCCTGAAGAGTTGATCCCGGCGTTCGAAGGATTGGCAAGCTCCGACAAAGGAGCGACAGCGGCTGCCGCGCCGCCAAGCCCGCCAGCTTCATCGCAGGAGCCTGGTAAGAAGGTTAGCTCAAATGCATTTGCAACGGGCTCGAACCAGAATGCAGGCAATGTTCTCACGGACCGACCGACGACACGGGTTCGAGCTCCACCGGGTGGCGCATCTTCGATCGTTTTCGGATAAATTTGCTTTCCTTGAGTTTTAAATTCTGCAAAGAAACCAAATGCTTGTATCTCTTCTCAGACCCGATTCAGAATTATGAGTGCGGAAGTCGTAGGTTGTGAGGCGCCGCTGGGCGCATCTCTCGACACCCGCCGAGTAAATTTGCTCATCGATCGAGTGCTTTTTTTAAGGTGCCCCGATTCGCACAACAAGCCCGTCAAATCCAAGGCGTTTCGACTCCATCACAGATTTTCCCTCTCCAGTGTGCTCCAGTGTGTAAAGATATCTGCTGTTGAAACGTCCGAAACCGATGTTTTCCGCTCTCTCCTCTGAGGAGTATCCTCTCAGGCACCACTTGCTCACTATTGCCTAAACACACATGCTGCTAAGGTAAGTGTACGTACCGGAAGGAGTTGGGATGGAGAGTGCCAGAATCGACCGTTATAAGATACGGGTTTTATACGATGTGTTGCGACGCCTCGACTCGCAGATCTCGTAGGAGCTTGCAAAGCCAGGCTTCCTCAAGTGAAGCCACGAAGTGAGAGCGTAAACAAACCCTATCGGAAGGTGGGGTGAGGCTTCCTGGATTTACAAAACTCAGTTGATCACCCACCCAGCCACCCACCAATCGCCCACGAATACAGTCCGCACCACCGCGCGTAGCGTCGCCTAGCTCGCGGTGTGGAACGTAATTTACGCTCGCACGCCAGGTTAGTAGGACTGGTAGGACCGGACCCCCGCAACCAGAGCAACCTACTAGTACCGTAGTAACCTAACCGGTACTGAGTACCAAATCATACTCTTGACTCGTGAAGAAGAGCTGAGCATGATGTGAGTCTCAATTTGAGTTCAGAAAAACAGTGCACAATACAATCGGGAGTGCTGGCAACTCTTGATCCCGAGTCTGCCAACTGTTTTACATACGTCTCTCTCTCTTTCTCTCTTCTCTCTTGACGCATGGTAATGATACTGAAAAGTCTCTCTGTACGTGCCATCCGAGCAGTGAGTNTTCAGAATTCTCAATTCATTCTAAATTCTGTGTTCTGAATTGACAGTGAGTGATGAAAGTGATGAACTAAGCAAACAGTGCAAACGATCTACGCACGTTCCCACAATGTAAAACTTTGGGACAATGCGATCCATTGTTATCCATTAATAGGTATCTACCTGCCTACTTAGTAGTACTACGCTCATCCCAGTCATTCACACCATCTTTCTTCCGCACTGCTCGTGCATATTACTCATAATACTGTATACCATAGCCGAGCCCTCACTCACAGTTCCCCTCACTTGCAGCTTCCCCGACTCCCACATCGGAGACAGTTCTTTCATTCTCCTCTCCACGCGCAACTATTTTTTATTTTCCTCCTCAAAAAATTCGGCTTAATACTGCTACTCAACATCGCTAGCCCAGCTTCATTCTATGATAAACAATAGAGCGCGACTAGCTTCACCGGCGGGAAAAAAAAGGAGGAAAGTGAACGAGGGACTGAGAGTGAGAGTAATTACTGAGAGAGAGGGCCAGAGAGGAATTGATTTCTTCCTTCCTTTCTTCCTCCCCCTCAGAAGAAACGGCGCTCTGCCTCACAAGTTTCCTCTCTCTCGCGCGTACGCTTCTAACCCGCAGGTGTCCCCGCCGCGTACCGCTCAACGATCAACACTTTGTGAACGCGTTGGCCGCCGTTGTCGCGGAGTCCTTCGGTGCTGAAAATTGGACTGACTGCTAACCTGTGCGAGTGAGAGAGTGAGTGAGAGTGTGAGTGATTTACTATTGCTCGAGAACGTCCGTTCGCGGCTGCGCATGTACGCGTGCAGAACTGGAAGGTCCTCGCAAGTTTGTTGGTGGTTGGGAGCACGCACGGAGCACTTGGGATTGTCGCAAGTGTGTTGTGGATTAGCGCCACGAGAGACTTGGGATTGTCTGGATTGTCTGGACTGTGTGGACAGTGTGGACTTTGGGCTGGCGGCTCTTGTTTTTATAATTGATTGAGAGTGCCGAGTTTTGTTGCTTTTGGTTTTATTCTTATCTCATCGAAAGCTCTGGGATTAGGAAACCGGATCGGAGAAAGAAGGAAAGAAAGAAACAAGTAAAGAAAGGAGCTGGCGAGATGGGGAAAGCAATTTTTCTCGGAACTGGTACAAGTGCGTCGAACCCGCATCTGGATTGTGTGCTGGGACTGCGATGGGGGGAGAAAGGCGGGTGCGATGTGTGCAGGAAGGCGATGGCGGAAGGGCCGGAGAACAAGAATTGGCGCGGGAACCCTTCGTTGTTATTGGTGAACGACACACCCAGACGCAGTAGTAGCATTAGCAGCGTGGCTAGCAGCGTGATTGGGGAGTTTGAATGCGCAGATTGGGAGAAGGAGAGTGTGGATGGCTGCAGCCCGTATGACGATGGGCGCAAGTTTATTCTGGTTGACGCTGGCAAAACGTTTTTGCAAAGCGCCAAGCGCCTGTTTCCGAGGTTCAACGTGCCTCATGTCGACTCGGTCCTCATTACCCATGACCATGCAGACGCCACCTTTGGCCTTGACGATCTTAGACTCGTTCAAAAACCGCAAAAGGATCTGGACGTATTTTTATCCTGGCAGACATTCTCGTTTTGCAAACGGTCCTTTCCTTATCTGACCAAGCAACACCCGGTTCCGAAATTTGTTGGTGCTGGCCACTCTCTCGAAAACATGGCAAAGGCTGGGCTTGGCGATCCCGTCGGGGCCAAACCGCCTACTTTTGTGTCTAGTCTGCGATGGAACGTGGTTTGCAGTCCGTCTATTGAGGATCATATCATGCCCTTCGAGACTGCCGGCGTCATGGTTACCCCTTTTCCAGTGTTCCACGGCCCCGAGTTTCTGTCGCTCGGCTTCGCGTTCGGTCGCACGAACCGGAAATTTGTCTACATTAGTGACGTCTCCGAGATTCCTGAGCACGTGATGGAAAAACTTTTGGAGTGGGACATTGAGCTTTTCGTAATCGATACCCTTCATCCAAGTAAACGGTATCCAACGCACATGTCGCTTGAGGAATCAATTCCGGTCATAGAGAAACTCAAACCAAAGAAAACATACTTGGTGGGGGTCTCGCATTTGTTTGATCATGATGTGCATAATGCAGAGCTCGCACAGTATAAGGAGTCGAAAGGGCTCGATATTGAAATCGCTTACGATGGGCTTGAAGTAGATCTTGGCGATCTCATCCTCTAAGAGTAAACATAACATCCGCATTGCAGCAAGTGCCATTTTACCTTCTCCTTCTCCTTCTCCTCGTATTTAGCATTTAGCATGACCTTGACAGTTTTTATGTGGTTTGAGCGCCTTCTTTATTCCTTGGGTTTCTTCCAAAAAGTGCCAGTACCCATGACGTATCGCGTGGTGCCTCGAAAGGCTCAGCTCAGGCGCCGTTAGATACACTCGGTTCATAATTCTTTTCTCGGCTTGTATATTTCTTGTTCTCGTAGGGCTCAGAATTTGTAACGGAGTCAACATATTTTGGGTTTTCTTTAATGAAGGTCAAGTTTTCGGAGGCCGAACAGAAACGTCGCTAATCGAACGATGGGAGACTGTGAAGAACGGGTAAATTTGTTGTATATATGTTAACTTTGTACGGTACTATGGAGTGTTGTTTTTCTTTGTGACAATGCGTGGCATCATTGTTGCTCCCGATTTCGTGTAAAAAATACATGTTAATTCTTGGAGGTACAAAAGCTCGACAATTTTGGCTTTGAGGTTTGGATCCTGTTCTCAGGCATGTACATGGGGCGGCTCTGACTCTGAGGCAACGTCGGCTGTCTGCACCGTCAGATTCTGACGTTGGCGCTTTGCCACTGGGACCGCTTGTTGCCTCTTGGTGCCTTGAGGTGGAGGACGTGGCTTCTCAGCGACAAGTCCGATCTCCTTTGGGACAGTCTTTGTCGCGGAGGATTCCGTGGAGTGAAGTTCCCTCGCATCATCATCCCACAGGTGGAGGGAGCGACGCCAACTACTCATCCTACCCATCCACGCCCGTTTGCTTATCTTTTTCGTCTTGTCAGGCGTGGTGGGATATTCGTACGCGCTCTTTCCTTTTCTATCCGCCAAGCTTACCTTTGCGATGTAATTTTTGTAGCCTTGAGTCAGCTTCCCCAGGTCAATCTGTTTTTGTCGCTTTGCAATGCGGTCCTCGGTAAGGTCCTCCACCGGCTGTGGCGGGAAGCGTCCGGTTGCGGTGGAAGCCGCGTCTTCAGAACAGCTCTCGAGCCCATCCTGCATTCGCGATCGTTCAGAGCCGCTCTCGAGCTCCTCTTGCATTCGAACTAGTTCCTCGTCTTCTTGGCCGTCTTCCAGTTCATCGTCCTCGTCCTCGTCTGCCCAGTTTCCTATCTTCATTGCCATCTTTTGCATGCTTGAGAGGGTAACTTTTCTACCTGTGTTATTCTCACCAGCTGCAATTCCCTCTTGCTCGTTTGCCGCGTTTGGCCTGGTAATTTCGCAAGCCAGTCGCTTCCTGGAAATCACCGCCACCTTCATATCTTTGGAGCCTCCACTTTTGTTCACGTTCGCCTCCTGCAAGTCGCCATTCTCTTCCAACGAGTGGTTGCCTTCATGCAGCTGCTTCTCAAAGATGTGGGCAAACATCCTTCTCTTTCCTTGCGCTTCAGCACTTGGCTGATTGTGTGGAGCTTCCCCATCACCGGCTTCTCCGATCTTGAGCGAAGACTTGATGGCGAGGTTCAGGCCATCTTTGGAGTCATCCAAGCACTCTTGCGCCACCACATCCGCCCACGTGCATCTGCGCATCTTCCTCCCGGGGCGGCAACGTCAACGATTGACTTTCCCACGATCGCCTCCCCACCTCTCCACGCTCTCAGCTGCGCCTCGTCCCACTGGGCACACTCACACACACAGACACACAGACACCTCGAGGCTTCTCTCCTCTGTATCTGTCTGTCAGTCTCAGTCAGTCTCTCAGTCAGTCTGGATGTCTGTCACTGTGCATGTACGCTCCACCTGCGTTGTGTCTGTTGCTGTGATGCTGTGTCTCTGTGTCGGTTGTGGGACTGCACGAAGTTGAAGAAAGTCTGTGCTCGAGTACCTTCTCGCAATGTCAATAAGGCACTATGTCGATAAGTGAGCAAGTCACTATGTCACTATGTCACAGTGCGAGTTGCAGGCAAGCAGAGTCAGTCAGTGCTGACAGTGAGTACTACTTACAGGTGAACGAAGGAAGCGTTGGGTCTGTTGGGTGTGTTGGGCCAGAGAGGCCAGAGGCAGGTTGGTTGCGCCGTTGATGATTGCCGCGCATTTTCATTCATTCATTCATTCATTTACTCAGTCATTCAGTCATTCATTCAATCGTTCGTGGGTTGTGTGGTTTAATTTCCGCATTTTCAGTTTAACACTCTGTTGTTTTCTTCTTCGCATTTTTATCTTTTCTTTCTTCCATTCCAGCTTTTTAAATAAATCTTCACACCCAGTCTCAATCAAGCTTTTGAAATTTGAATTATTTTTGAATCGTGGCGTTAGGCAATGCAGCTATGAGTCGTTAAGTAAAGTTACTGGTGATCATAGTTCACACTAGCGACGCACTCTTGAACACTATGATAGTTAGTGTTGTTAGTTGGAAACGGCGTTCGAAGATGTTGGCCTTGTGCCAAAGTGGGCGGGCTGTGTTCGAGAGAGAGGGAATGTCGACGCTATTGCATGGGCCATGGAGCTCTGTGGCCTGTTTCCGCGGGGAGCTTCGAAGAAGAGCATGATCAATATTGATTGACTTGGTTTTAGGTCCTCTCTTTTTGTCGAAAACAATCGTGAGAGTCGTCAGCCAGCCAACCCCTCGCTTTCGAAAGCGGGGGAAAGGGAACGCGGTTTGCACGCCCCTTCTCTGCTCGATGTCGGCTGTTCAGCCTGCACTCATTCGCCTCCGAGGTGGTTCTTCACTCCGGAGCCTGGTGTTGCCTCCTTCGTAATCAGTTTTTCAAGCACAACAGACTCGCCTCCAACATTTTGGCTGACGCTGACGCCGACGCCGACGCCGACGCTGATGTCGATGGCCGAGAGAGATCAAATCCTCCACGGATCCTCGACCTTGCCCACATCAGACCGTTCTGCCTCTCGCTGGCCCATTCACTCGTCGGTCTCTCGGGTTTCTACGAGAGTCTCAACAAGTCTCTGAGTCTCCTTGATTCTCGTGCGGTCTCTTTCGGGTCTCATGAAGTCTCTCGGTTCTCTTTGAGTCTTTATAAGTCTCTTTGATTGAGTCTCATTGGGTCTTTATGAGTCTCTTTGAGTCTCTTTGGGTCATTTTCGGATCACTTCAAGTCTGCTTGGGTCTCTCTGCGTGTATTTCGAGCCTCTTTGTGTCTATTTCGGGCCTTTTCGTTTTATTCTGGGACACTTTGAATCTCTCTCGGTCCTTCAACGTCTCTTTGGGTCTTGATGAGTCTCTTTGGGTCATTTTCGGATCAGTTCAAATCTGCTTAGGTCTCTTTTCGTGTATTTCGAGCCTCTTTGTGTCTATTTCGGGCCTTTTCGTTTTATTCCGGGTCTCTTCGTGTCTCTCTCGGTCCTTCACCGTCTCTTATTGTCTTCATGAGTCTCTTGTGGGCTCACCAGAGCGATATCTCCCGTCCAATTCACAGACACCACAGACCTCCTTTCCATTTCAATCAACAAAGTTGCAAGCCACCCAAACACACCTCCCGCCCTCCTACCGCCCTTCTACCATATACACTAGCAGTCGCTCCGGGGGAAAAGGAAGCAGGCGAGAGTGGAGCAGTGGAGCAGTGGCGTACGCGCAGGGTGTCCTCGAGTACGGTACCAGTGGGCGTAGCTCCCACAGGTCACCGGGCAAGTCCTCGCGCCAAGCATGCGGGCAGTCGCGCGAGTGCGTGCCAGCTTCCAAGCTGCGCGGAATTGGCCATGGCCACGGCCATCCCCACACCCACACCTGCCGGCGCAGGTCCGCGCCCGCCACTTGAGCGGACACACTGGGACTGCTGGGACTGATGGGACTGATGGGACGCATGGGACGCATGGGACAGTCCGCAATCTCGGGGTGCTGGCGCACATCGACGCGGGCAAGACGACGGTGACGGAGCGGATGCTGTTCCTGTCGGGGGAGCTGGGCAGCGTGGGCGAAGTGCACGATGGCAACACGGCGATGGACTTCTTGGAGCAGGAGCGCGAGCGCGGCATCACGATCAACAGCGCGGCCACGTCGCTGAGGTGGAACGGCGCGCGGCTGAACCTGGTGGACACGCCGGGACACGTGGACTTCACGGTGGAAGTGGAACGCGCAGTTCGCGCATTGGACGGGTGCGTGGCGCTGTTCGACGCGGTGGCCGGCGTGCAGGCGCAGAGCGAGACCGTGTGGCGGCAGGCGGCGCGGTACGGCGTGCCGCGGCTGGCGTGGGTGAACAAGATGGACCGCGACGGAGCGGATTTGACGCGGACGGTGGACATGGTGGCGGCCAGGTTCGGCGCCAAGCCCATGGTGCTGCACGTGCCGTACTTTGAGCGCGACGCGGACGGCCGCCCCGCGTTCTGCGGCGTGGTGGATGTGGTCCGCATGCGGCTGATGGTGTGGTCGCGGGCCAAGCAAGCGCGCGACTTTGACGAACGCCAAGTGCCGCAAGACATGCTACCGGAATGCTGGCGCGCACGCGAGGCGCTTGCCGAGGCCGTGGCAGACGTGGACCCGCAGTTTGCGGACGAGTTTCTCGAGGCCATGGACCTCGCAGCCGACGGGCCGCTCACGCTAGAGACGCTGCCCCCGCTCGCGTTCAAGAGCGCCATGCGCAGGGCCACCATCAACCAGCACGCCACCAAGGCCGTGCCCGTGCTCTGCGGCTCTGCGCTCAAGAGCACCGGGGTGCAGCTGCTGCTGGACGCCATCGTGGACTACCTGCCTGACCCCACGGAGGCTATCGACAGCCTCGTCAAAATGAGGAAAGCTGCGCTGGAGGCCGAGCGCAACGCCGAGCAGGAGGAGATGACACTGCTTGTGGCGGGCGAGCGGCAGAGTGACCTGCTCGACCAGGTGCCCGAGCTGAGAGGAACCACCGCGCTAGCGTTCAAGGTCCAGAACGACCCCAACCGCGGCCCGCTCGTATTCGTGCGCGTGTACTCGGGCACGCTCCAGGTCAAAGAGATGCTTCACAACGTCACCATGCAGCAGCAGCAGCGCCAAGACCGCCTCCTTCGCAAGGGGCAGGTCCCTAAGGAGCGCGTCAACATGCTCCTTCGCGCCTACGCCAACGAGTACGACCAGCTCTCCTCGCTCGAAACCGGGGACATCGGCATCATCGTCGGCGCTAAGGACATACGCACCGGGGATACCATTTCGAGCGACCCTGAACAGCAGCCACTGCGCGGCGTCACCATTCCCAAGCCGGTCTTCACCGCGAGCATCGAGGTGGACTCCCCCACCGAGGAAGAAAAGCTCCTGGAAGCCATGAAGATCATGGTCAGGGATGACCCCAGCCTCACCTTTGTGCAAGACGAAGAGACCGGCCAGCTGCTCCTATCCGGGATGGGGGAGCTTCACCTCGACATTGCGCTGGACAAGCTCCAGCGCACATTTCGGGTTGATTGCCAATTTAGCCGGGTTCGCGTGGCCTACCGCGAGACCTTGTTGGGCAAGTCCATTGCTTCCGGAACCTTTGCCATTGGCGGAAATGTCAACCCTCTGGAGTCCACGGCCGACACCGATGGCGACGCGTCCAAACTTGGCGGAAACAGCGCAAAGGTCTCGCTGCGCGTGTCTCCGCACAGGGACGGAGTCAACGCTCCGGCGTCGATCGTGAACGACGTCGCTTCGACCGGCCAAAACACTAGTGGGAAATTGTCGCACAACAAGTCCAAAGGAAAGAAGGCACACCTTAGGTTTCAAACGAATGACGGGGACGCTACCTGGGAGCTCAGAGACGATCAATCAAAGGCTTTAAAGATGGGCATCCTGGACGCCTTCCAGCGTGGTGCGGTCCTCGGATACCCCGTGCAGGGCATCGAAATCGAAATTTTGGAGGACGATAGCTCGGCCGCAAGTACTGCGTCACCCGAGCTTTTGCGCGCTGCTGGCTCGATTGCTGTTAAGAATATCCTCCGCGATCCAGGCGTTGTGCCAACACTGTTAGAACCGAAGGCCATGATTCACGTTAGTTGCCCTGACGGAAGCATTGGTGCCGTGATCGGAGAGTTGACGAATGTTCGCCGAGGGTTGGTTGAGAATGTTGTAGCGGAGCCCAACATTTTTGATGGCGCGCAGACGCGATCTACAATTATTGCGACTGTGCCTTTGGAAGGCATTCTTGGTTATTCGACCGCGCTGCGGTCGATGACGGCTGGAGAGGCCAACTTTACCATCAATGTAGACGGCTTTGTGCCGGTCCCTTCTGAGGTATTGACGCGGGTGCTCGCGCAGCGTTGATGCGACCTCCTCGTTAGTGCTGTAGCCGAGCCGGGCGTGGAAGAACGAATAGAAAGTGATAGTCAAGGATAGAAATCTGTTTTTCCAACTCAACGAATTAGTCGTTTTATTGGGTGAACATTTGTCTCAAGATTCGGATTTTCACGTCCGCGATTTGGGCGGTATCAGGTTTATTTCTTCCAACTTTTCGTTTCTGACTTGCAAACTGGGGAATGAATGATTTTTCTCGAACCAACATGTGGGGGAGAAACAAGAGACTGCGGTTCTGAGAAGCTTGGAAGCTAGGAAGGCGGAGAGGAGTTTTGAGCATGCTGTGTCTTAGTGAAAGATATTCGTTAACAGTAAAACAAAAAATAACTTTAGGAAAAAAAGTGGGTTTGTGCGATTCGTTTGTTTTACATTTCGAGATACGTTGTACAAAGCGCCAGAAATAGAATGAAACCATCGCGAAGGAGGGGAGGAAATTTGTAATTTACTTGCAAACTTCGCCGCGCTCGAGCAGGAGTTCGGCGATTTGGATAGCATTGAGAGCAGCACCCTTGCGGATCTGGTCCCCTGCTACAAACAGGTCCAAGCCCTTGTTGCCGTCCTGGGATGGGTCCTGTCTGATGCGGCCAACATAGCAGTCGTCCTTTCCACTAACGTCAAGTGGCTCTGGGTGCTTGTTCTTGGCGCGGTCGTCCTGAACAGTTACGCCAGGTGCCTTGGAGAGGATCTCGCGGGCCTCCTCAGCGGTGAGTGGCTTCTTGAGGGTCAAGTTGATGGACTCGCAGTGCGCGCGCAAGACTGGCACACGGACGCACGTTGCGGTGACCTTGATGTTAGGGTCGCTAAAGATCTTTTTGGTCTCCTTAATCATCTTGGTCTCCTCTTCATTGTAGCCAGTGCTCTGGTCGATGCCAGAGTTGTGGGAAAAGAGGTTGAACATGTACTGGCGGCCAAAGATCTCTTGTGTGAGAGGCTTCTTCTCGACCCAGTCCTTGGCCTGCTGCTCGAGCTCGGCCATGGCAGCAGCTCCAGCACCGCTTGCAGCTTGGTAGGTGGAGACCACTACGCGCTCCACGCCGACCTTCTGAACGATTGGCCACACCACCATGTTCATGATGATGGTGGAGCAGTTTGGGTTGGCAATGATGCCCTTTGGCCGCTTCATCGCCGCCTCAGGGTTCACCTCCGGCACCACTAGCGGCACATCAGGGTCCATGCGGTACGCAGACGAGTTATCGATCACCACGGCGCCTGCAGAAGCGGCGGCAGGTGCAAACTCCTTGGAGCGACCGCCTCCTGCGCTGAAGAACGCAATGTCCACTCCTTTGAACGAGTCCTTGGTGAGCTCCTCCACCGTGTACGTCTTGCCCATGAACTCCTCGGTCTTGCCGGCCGAGCGCTTGGAGGCGAGAAGCTTCAGGTCCGCATACGGGAACCCGCGCTCTTTCATCAACTCCAGAAGCTCCACGCCCACGGCTCCCGTGGACCCTGCGATGGCCACCACCGGTTTGCGCTTCGCAGCTGCGCTCAGCTGCCGCGAGCCTGCCACGCGTAGCTGTTGTGCCGCACTCTGAAACATCATCTTTCCTAACCAAACACGGTCCAAGCGTCCGCCAACTTGCAAATGCAACGAGTCAACCTTTCCACGATGCAACGATCGAGCTTACGCGCTTGGCCTCCTCTTCTTCGCTGTTAGATCTCTGTCGAGCAATGCTGCAATGCCGCTGTCACACTCAAACGTTCAACTTGGTTGTCTGTCTATGTCTGTCTGTCTGTCTGTCTATGTATCTATCTATCGAACTTGTCTGCCTGACTATGTCTCTTTGGTACTCTGTGCTGCGAACCTTCTCTCTCTCGACCTCTTACATTTCTCATGAAAGCTATCTGCAGACTAACAAACCCCGTCTGTCTTTTTCTGTTCGTCTGTCTTTCTCTATGCTTTCAATAGAAGAGGAATACTAGGACGTTCTCGCACTGTAATAGTGTTTACTATCCTAAACGCGTAGCCAGGTCAGCCTGTGTGGTGGAGGAAACTCTGTCTGTCGAGTCTGTCGATGAGACTGTGGTTGAAGTTGTGCAAAAGCGAATCATGATCATCATGATGTGAATGTACGTACCGGTATTGACAGCGAGTACGAGTACAGTCTTGGAAGTCATGGCGACGTTGACCTTGTTTGATTTGGTGGGCTTTGTTCACAGCAATCAAAGTTTGAATGTTGAGTCAATCAAGTTGAGATCAGTTGAAAGATGACGGTGAAGGGTTTTGCTTCTACTCGTGACATTACCGGTACTCGAGTACTATTCCAATAACAATGTGCTGCGAATGTGGGGCTTTGCGGAGTGTGCCGAGCCTTGTTTTCCAAGTGGTTGGAGGGACATCGCTTTGCGCCAAATTGCGATGGATAGTTGCCTTGTGCAAATGCGAATGCTGACAGTCAAGTCTGCATTCTGAGTTTTGTGATTTTGATGCAGAGATTCTTCATTCTAACAAGTCTGCGAGCAGCACACGTTGTTGCCATGCTCTTGATCAATCAACGATTCTTGACAAGAGGAGGCGTTTTCGACGAACTTTCTACCTTCATTCGATTGCTTCGATGAACATTCGTTTTCATCAAGAGGCGTGCGTGTGTGACTTGCTCGCTTCCTCCTCCAGCCAGCCAGACAGACAGATAGAAAGAAAGAAACTCGTGGCTAGTAGCAAGGAAAGCGGAGAGCAGTGTGTACCTGCTCTCTCATCGCTCATCCGGGATGCACGGTATGCACGGTAAGATTTCGACACCACCATGGATCACCATGGTGAGCTTGGTGACCACCACCATTACAAGTTGGATGGCGTCGACTAGCTAGTGATCATGCGGTCCAAAACACTATGACTAAAACGAGGTAAAGCCGTTCCGCCCGTCCCGCACCGTACCGCAGTATTGCCATGTGAAAATCTTATGATGGTGCGGATAACGCCGACGTTGAGTCCGGCTCGATGAGAACAGCACACACGTCCATCACATTTGTTCCAGTGGGGCCGGTGAACAGGTGATGCATTTTCCGCAGTTCTGATGACTGGAAAAAGTGATACGAGTCGTGGATGTGGAGATAGTCTTGGGCTGACTTGAAGTCCGCGCGCTCTTTACAGAGATGGCCAGTCGCTAGTGCCCCGGCAGCGTCGCATGGGCCGTCGCCGCCGTCGGTGCCACCGGCCAAGAAAGTGATTCGATCCTGCCCGGCCAGTTCGAGGGCTGCGCTTAGAGCCATCTCTTGGTTTCTACCTCCTAGACTGGATTCGCGGCTCCCGGTGAGTGTCACGGTGGACTCTCCTCCGCAAAGGATGGCAATGCGTTCGCCGGGTTCCTTTGCGAGTCCTGCCGGGGAGCCAGCGCTTCTCGCGATCGCGCAAACTACTTTAGCAACTTCTTTGGCCTCTCCCTTAAGCGCGTTGGTGAGTATGATTGGACGGTATCCGAGTTTCTCGGCCTCTCTGGAGGCCGCCTCAAGTGCCACAGAGTTGCTGGAGATGATTTCATTGTGTACGTTACACAGCTTTGCATCACCAGGTTTGACGGACTCAAAACTTTCCAGCTCTGGGCTCCGGAGAAAGTTGGATACGGCGGCCGGGAGCTTGGAGAAGATATTGTAAGATTTGTCGCGCAGAACCGCCTCGCAATCTTCAAAGGTAGTGGGGTCCGCAGCGGTGGGGCCACCGGCAATCACGTGTAGCGGGTCCGACACCACATCCGAGAGAACGAGGGACAGCACAGTGGCTGGTGAGAATCTCGCAGCAAAGCGGCCTCCCTGAAAGACAGTCAAATGCCTGCGAACAGTGTTCAGCTCATCGATTGTCGCACCGCACGAGAGGAGTAAAGAAATGGTAGCCTGCACATCGCCCAGAGAGAGCCCTGGCGCAGGTAGGGAGGTCAACGCAGAACCTCCACCAGACACAAAATTCAACACCAGCGTGTCCTCTGACGCTAGATCGTCTGCAAGCTCGAGCAGCTTTCTCGTTGCGGACACGCCGTGGTCGTCCGGCAACGGGTGCCCTGCTTCTGACACTGCTACATTCCAAGTCGCCAGCGCCTCCTTCGTGGACGTCGAAGCGTGGCCGTGTTTCGTGAGCACGTGTCCAACCACCTCGGCGGCCAACCTCGATTCCTGCACCACTTTCAGCGCTGCTTGCGCCATCTGTGCGCTCGCCTTTCCCGCGCCGGTCAGCACCACCTTCTTGAACCTTCCATCCTCCAGCTGCGCGCGAAACCTGGACCCAGGCCGCAAGGCGTGATGTATGCCCTTAATGGGGTCTGCCCCCTGCACTGCCGCGCTGAAGATGCTGCGAGCGTTTGCCAGCGACGTCTCCATCTGCTGCTCTGCTCCTGTTTGCAAAGTGACAGCTCCTAATGCGCTGCCTCTTCGATCGTCCGGTCCACTATCAGTTCACCAGCGATCCCATTCCTTCGTGACAATAGGTCACGAACGAGTGTGTTACTATGTGTTACTCCACTTGAGTTTGTTTTTCCACATCTTCCAAGCTAAAATTAGTATCATTCTCAATGATCTCAATGATTTGATTCACACAGTCAATGCAACGAGGCCAATAATTCACAAGTGTCAGCAAAGCTCCCCGTTCTCTCGCACTTTCACCGCTACTAGCTCGCTTAGTACAAAAGCTAGACGCATGATACTCATACCGCAAGCTTGGCTGAGCTCACCGCTCGCGAAAGGCGCGGGGACATGTGTGTGCGAATTTCGCGGGGAATTGATCCGTTGCTGGCCTGTGGCGTGGTTAGTAGAGACGCTTAGTGCTTGGTACTAGCAGGGGAGCAACGGTAATTTTTTGAACATTTGTAGAATGGAATGTCAAAAAATTGCTTCGGAGAAGAAAGGAACAAAAGATAAGTAAAATTGTAAATTGTAAAGTGTAAATTGACTAATCGTGCGATTTGGCTTGATACCAGGATGAAGAGCTGAAAGATAAAAGTCGATGCGATGGAAATTGAAAGGCGAAAAGTGAATAAACGACGGCAGTTCTCGACTTATTACAAACAGTGTCCCGCAATGAAACTGTCTTTTTTCGATAGTTGCGCATTGGCAACAGCAGAGAATGATTGGCAGCTGCTCAAAAGATGGAAACGCAAAAACGTTTGGATAGCTCGATAGCTCGATAGATCGATGGATGGACTGACAGACGGACTGATAAGTCGTAGTCGAGACGAGACGAGCAGAGAGCGAAGACTGGGAGAGAGAACACATCTCGCTTCCAAGTTCGAAGACGTTCCAAATCGCCGCCACAGCCCAAGCAGCAAGACGCCATCGATCATTGAAACACGGACGGCGAAGCCTAAGCTACACACAAGTGTAGTTTACCCCGAGCAGCTCATAAAACGAACTAGCGTTCTCCCACGGTGAAACAGCCGCGAAGAAGACACGTGCGACGTCTAGGACTCCGCCCCGGCAGACTACCAACGACCATATCGCCTAGCATTCCTTCCCTCCTTCCTTCCATCCATCCTTCCTTTGTCTCCGCTCCTCAGACTCCTCAGACTCCACGGACTTCACGGACTCGTCGGCATCTGGGGCATCTGGGACAGGAGGCTCACGCAATAGACGCTGGCTGCGTGGAGAGCGAATTGCGCGGTGGGCGGGCAGTGCACAACGAGGTCGCAGCCGTGCTTGTATTTTGGAAGGCTCAGCACTGCGAGCAAAGTGAGCATCGAGAGGCAGCGCGAGAGACAAGAGACTAGCGCTGGGTGATTTGGCGTTGGCGTTGGCGTTGGCGAGATTGTGCGGCTGTGCGACTGCAGGTCGCAGCGGTGAGGGAAATGGCCAAGCATGCGGCGCGCAAGGATAGCATGTCCTCGCTGCAAGATCTGTGGGCAGAGCTCCCGGATGGGCAGGGACCCCACGGCGAGTCGTCCAGCGGGAGCCCGCTGGCTGCCAAGGTCAGGAGATATCTGGAGTCCACGTCCAAGCTCAAGAAAGCCAGCAGCTTTATCCAGGACTTTAGCAGCGAGGCGCATACCGGAACACTAGACTTGCGCTCCGAGCAGAAATCCCCCGAAGGAGTTAAAAGCCTGGGAAGGAAAAAGAACAGGAGCAAATTTCGCAAAAGCTCGAGCGTGATGGAAGACATTCGGCAACAAAAAACAGCAGCTATTTACACGCGGAAGCGGAAGGGGTCAGACAGCTCACTCTTGGGAGCAAAATCCCTCATTCTAAGTGCGCTCTCCGCAAAGGAGCAAAAGGAGAGGCGGCTGACTGCCCAGCTAGAGCAGATCGAGGCTGAGATTCGCAAGTCCACCGAGAGCTTGACGGAGCGATCATTCAGGCGCCAGACAAGGACCAGGAGGTCCACGAGCAGCCACTCGCTGTCTCCTGCAAGCATCATGCAGAGCGACTTTTTCGAAAAGTTGGAAGGACATGGCGAGGAGAAAGGACCAAACGAACCTGCCTACATCACCACAGTGACAGAAATTGTAGAGTCTGAAGACGGCGATGATGACGACTCCGTGGACCAGCAAAATGACGATTGTCTGACGATTTTCTCTGCGGACGACGAGCACGAGCGGATGCAGGCTTTAGAGAAGGAGCACTCTAAATTGCGAACGGAGCACAGTGGCTTGCAATCTGAAATCGGCAGGATGACCACCCAGCTCGAGTGGATCGAAAAGCAACTCGAAGCCACTAAGGGCCACGCCAAGTGCTTGAGCAAGTCAACTTCCGACTGGGCAGGTATGATGAAGCAAATCCACCATGCCAATGCTGTCCAGGAACAGCGGCGCGTTCTTCGTCAGGGAACAATGGTGATCAAGCACAGCGCAAAGAAGCGCGGATGTGGGTCTCGTTTCTTAGCGTACGACGGCTTCAATCGGCTTTTGCTCTGGTCCAAATCGCTCTCCGCGGCAGGCGATATCTGCAAGCATATTAACTCTATGAACGACTGCTCCCGCCGTCACAATTCCATTTCACACCGAAGCATGTCGACGGACAGTACCTCCGTGGCAGGGTCAGACGATCTCGCCGTGAATGGCGTTGGGAAACTGCCGAACAACACGTCGTGTATTGCAATGTCGTCCATAGTAGCAGTTCTGCATGGAGAGGAGGAGATTTCCAAAGCGGCTCTTCTCAAACCCAGTCAAAGCACACTCAATATTTGCACTGAGAAACCCGACACCGTCTTGGTGTTGAAGTCCAGGTCCAAAAACGAGGACCAAGACATTGTCTTTGAGTTTTTCGACCCCGAAGTAGCGGAGAGCTTCGCGCTTGGCCTGAAAGCTGCTCTGTATGGCGAAGAACAGATGGAAGAATCTGCAGAGGGAAGCCCCGTCGGCGCGGGGTCCGTTGCACTAGGTGCTTCTCAAGTCGTCTCTACCACGGCTCCGAACTTGGCAGCTAGACTGTTGCTTGGCCCGGACTACGAGTCTCAAATGTCCTCTTTCCGCTCGGACAGCGGTGCGACTCCATCTCAAGGCGGCGCTCGAAGGGGCAGCGTTCGAAGTTTGAACACTAGCTTTGAGCTGAAGAGTTTGGATGTCAGTAACGGAGGCCAGCAATCGTTCAAGGTTTCGCAGTTGCAGCGAGACTTGTCTCAAGTTCGTACCCGAAAGGGATATCAGTCAGTGTTGATAGGGGCTGCAGACCGCAGCCAACTGGTCTTACCGCTCCAATCAGGACGGAGCCAAAGGAATCATTCAGCTGATAAGGTGCAGATGCTGAAGGATTTGAAGCGAGAGAAAGAAGTGCTCCTCAACGCTGCTTCGCACAAGCTTGGGAGTCCGGAGAATACCGAGCTTCTCATCGAAAAGCTGAGTGTACTTTTGCAAACCACCTTGGCTGAGTTGGGCGAAGATGCCGGCCAGGAAACCGCAGAGAAAGAGAAGCAGATTCCAACACCAGAAAGCGTTGCCTACTGGTGCGATGAAATCTTGCTCGCTGCAAGTCGAACGGTTATCGAGGGAGATGTGTACTCGGTTTGCCACAAATTGCTCACGGGGCCAGAGAATGTCCTTCTGATGCCAGCAATTTCTCACAACACAGCCGTTCCTATAGAGATATTTATTGCGCCTGACGGGCTCGTCACAATCGAAAGTGAAAGCGCCTACAAAGTTGTTCAAGTCAACCCCGACGATGGTCTCGAGGAGGAGTGGGCAAAAGTCCATGCGCGTTGCATCGAGCACCTCAGTCTGACCTCGTCAACTATCACTTTGGCGAATGGCGAAGAAATCGACGAGCACAATATTCGCTCCATCCGCCTCGAGTTCGAATCCCCTTAGAATTGAAATGCATTGCTTTCTCGCGCGCACGCAGGAACGTAGTATCGTGGAGTCGCTATTTCCTTGGGAGAATGCTTCATCCAAAATTCAAAACAGAATTCAGAAGTCCGTGTCGCGTGCAGTGTAGTTACTAGCTAGTAGTGAATCCAACCTTTAGTCCAGTCTTGCGAACCAGTGACACGTTTTGTGGTGTTGAGCAGAACGAAAGTGGTTGCAAGGACACAATGTCCAGAGTGCCGGTCACGGTGCAAACCGTGCAAACCGTCAAACTGTGTTTTCCGATGTATGTGTAGTCAGTCAATCATACATTTCCGTATTTAAAAAAGTCAAGAAACACTTCCTGTATTCCTTTGCTTGTGTAGGAGATTTAGGAGTGGGGGCTGAATGTTGAACTAGCACCGTGAATGTTCTGTTCTGGACAAGGGCACCAAACTAAGAGAAAATTTGGTGGTAAATGGAAGGTGGTGGTAAAAGGAGAATATACTGAAGGGCTCGTATCTCTTTAGAACAAACAAACAAACAATACGCCGAGACTCGACTTAGTCTTATACCCCTCCTCATCCCGAGAGCTCGGACATCCTTGTGATCTTGTTCCCCGCCGTATTGGCGAAAATTCAAAAGCTTCAAATCAGGGACATTTTGTGTGTATATGCAACTGGAATCACTGCAATAAGTCTTTTTTACTTCTCTCTCACTCTCTCAAAAGTCATCGTCGTCGTCCATCTTCGCAGCTTTCGCCTTGCGACCAGGGGTTGTTCGCGTTGGCTTCTTGGCCGGAGTTTTCTTAGCGTTAGCACCCTTCTTCTTCTTCTTCTTCTTGTGCTTTTCGTCCTCGTCGCTATCTGCTTCCATGGTCATAATGGCGCCAATATCGACCGGCCCATCGTCGTCTTCGTCGCTAGCTACTTGAATACCGTCCATTTCGTCCTCCGCTGGGTTGCCATCGCCGCGAGCAGCCTTCTTTGGTTCGGCGAGCTGTGTGAGCTCGCCGTCGCGCCATCTGTACAGCAAATTGACGGAAAACTCGGCGAGTTTATGGTCAAAGAATTTCAGTGCCTGGCACTGCTCAGGGGTGAGCTGATCCCCCTTGCGGCATACGTAAAAGTCGTTTTCGATCTCGATCACGGCCTTGTTGAGCTTGACGGGCAGCAGCATCTTGCGGAGCGGCTCGTACATGGACGACGGCTGGCCCTCGATAGGCCCGGCCTTGACCATGATGTCCACTGGCGCGATGGTGCCAGCCTTTGCGTAGTCCAGCTCCTTGAAGCTGGCGATCTCCTCTTCAAACTGAGACGGCTTCATGTTGGTGAACACCAGGCCCACCTCGCCCTTGAGCACAGCCGCAAGCTTGTCCAGACCCGGCAAAAAGGCCTCTTCCTTGGTCTTCCCCAGCGCCAGCTGCGTCACCTTGTTCTTGCCGAACATGAAGGTGGACTCGTTCATGGCCGCTCGGAGTCTCTTGAGCGGGTCCGACCGCAGGTTCTCGCATGAGAACACGTACGCGGTTTTGTGGTTGCTGCAGGCCGCCTGGACGTTGTCCACCAGCTGGCTCTTGCGCGACATGCCTTTCGGCTGCGTCTTGGTCATGTGGACCACCTTTGCGCGCTTGGACTTTGGCATCTTTCCTGTCTTTCTTTACCCAAAAACCAAAACCAAAAACCTGCACCACAAGACGCTCTCTTCGCTCGCAGATAGATCTATGCAACCTCGCGCGCCCGGGACAGGGGACAGGGGACAGGGGACAGGGGACAGCTGCGCCGACGGAGACAATAAGAAGAATAAGGAGCCAACGATAGCCAACGATAGCCAACGAGAGAGAGAGGGAAGGAAATTAGGCCTGAGAGAATGAATGAATGACAACGAATGAGAACGAGTAACGAGAGTAACGAGATGTAACATCGAGTGTATCGAGAGTATTGGTTGAGATGTATTGTGAGTATTACTCGAGTGACGAGCGGGAGGGAGCCAAGGATATGCGTTCCGCATCGTCTAGAGAGTCTAGAGCGCGGGTACGACGCGGCATGGCAGGGCAGGGTAAGCGCCAGTCAGGCGCGGCGGTAGGGGAAGCCGAGGGTGCCGCGCTACGGCCGGACAGCCGGTGTGGGTAGGAGTGGGCGGGAGAATGGGTTTCGCGAGCCGGAATGCATGGCGGTTAACTTTAACATTGTGTGTGTACGTGCGGAATACATGCGGGATGGAATGGGATTGTCCAAGTCGATGAGCAGAAAAAGTTGGAAAGTTGAACGTCGAAGGTGTTTGTCGAGCCTGGACGGTGGGTTCGCGCAGCTCAGGATTGGCTGCGGGTCCGAGGATGTTTGTTGGTCGTTGGTGCAATTCGTCGGAAGTTGGCATGACTTTATTTCGATGGAAATTGAACATGGAAATTGAACAATGAACATGGAAAATAGGCATGCTCGAGTTTGCTGACGGCACTATCACGGCCGAAGCCAATGGGGATTTGCTTGTGCTTTACGAGCTTGGTTTGACTAAAATCACGTGCGAGCCATTCGAAGGTGCAGCTTTATAAGACTGTGCGCCTGTCTGCAAGGATAGCTTGGTAATTTTAAAGTTGGACTTCAGGGATGTGTTCGAGACTTCTGAGCGAGCACGAAGACCGCGCAAAGCAAAGCTTCGTTCACAATTCCAAGTGCGCATGTGCACGTCCGAAGAGTCTTGTAAAATCGAAAGCGAGCCATTTGGAGCATAATAAAAACCTCAGAAAAGACCGTTATAACCCTTAGTGTCACGGTCGTGCACCGAGTCTTGGCTCAATAGAGGCTGTGCGTGCTACAGTCGTCCGTCGCACTGAAGCTGGGGCGGTCATGAAGACAACACACGTTACAGAATACTCACGGACACTTTAACGACGTTGAGCGGGGGAAACTTCGTCGCGCAAGCAGGATGGGGGAAGAGAAACTGGGCGGCAACAATCACGTCGCATGGCACAGGCAAGAGCGATACCCCGTTCCACAGGAAGCAGAAGAGCGAGCATCTCGACTTGCGGCGCGGCGAGCTGCACTATATCGGAAGCAGCTTGCAGCTCGAAGCAACGGTGGGTCTCAGAGAAGCGTAGGTGCGCCTTCTGAAGGCAACTTTGATGAAGAAGATGATAGCCAGCCTCCGAGGCATGATGCAGTGCACAGAGCCCGTGTAAGAGCGCATCGCGCGAAGTTGAAAGAGGATTTAAAGAAGGCTGCAGAGCGCGAAGACGAGCGACTTACGCGATGGTATTATTTGGGCAAAAGGAAATACGCCAAAGGCTCCAAAAGACACACCGCGGCAAAGTCTGACGGAAAGTCGGAAAAGGGTGACGTTGACGGGACGGCGAAGCGAGGCGAACTTAAAGCTGCCGCAGGAGAAGATAACGGTGGATGTCTCACAGAAGAGCAAGCAATTGCAGAGGCGGAGCGTGTTGCGACTATTGCACGAGCTGCCTTGCTCAAGTGCAAGACGGATAACTTTGGTGAGCAGGTTGCCTTGGGGCAAGCCAAGCCATTTTGTCCCGGCCCGTTCTCCAATGGCTTTCGTTCGACGTACTCGGAGGATGGGAGAGTAGCAGCCGCTCTGCGCACCTTTGGTTGATCTTGTTTTGTTTCCAGCCAATTCTGCGAGCTGCGGCATTTATGCAAAAGAAGAATCTGACTCTCCAACACGATCCCGCAAATGCCTCGTCGATATAGAGAACCCCTTGGTTTTCGTGCTCAAGTGCCAATATGTACAACAATGGTGTCGTCCTCATCAATGTCCTTGCACGAGTTGATAAGAACACCGCTTCCTCCGAGGGTATAGGTGACCTTTATGTTTTTCGGGAGATCCAGGTCCAGAGCGTAGAGAACCAACGACCTGAAGGCATACATAGCCATATCATCGTGGATCATTACCGACTTGACTTCCTCTTCGTCAGTGCTTCGACAGACGAAAATCCTTTTTTCATCTGAACTGAACTGGCTAAAGGTGATGTCGTCCACAGACACATGTCGAGCCATACTCTCCGCAGCGGCCAGGGCAGTTTTGGAGACATCCACCCCTTTCCTACGTCTCAAAAACTTTTTGAGGACCCGAACGCACGTCTTAGGGTTTTGGACGTACCATATATCGCCCACAGTATTCGTCAGCTTTTGAGCTTCCTCGGTCAATTTAAAAAAGACTCCACTATCCCCAAGAACGGAGTTTTTCCCGTTCTTCTTCTCCATAATATCCTCAATCTCGGACCACCTCCGCAGTTCGTTGTGTACCCTCGGTGTGCAGCACTCATCCAGTCCGCTGTCAAAGTCGTTCACGAGAGTGATCACCCCTTCCTCCGTTGCAACGTAGAACGTCTCATAAATTACTTTTGTATTGTACCTCGCGCAGCCCACCAAGAAGGGATATAGCGGAAGCATGAACGGCCAAAAGCACGGCGTACGAAGGCAACAGCCCACGTGATACCATGCCATCCTCTCTCCTTCTTCAAAATTTGGCCTGAAGACCGCGAGGATCAGCGTGCTCGGCAGCTTGACTTGCGCGAATGCCAGGTCGTCTGGGTCCGCTCCGATCATCGTCACGCCCACAGCGCTCGCGGACAAGTCAACGGCGCTTTCCTCTTCATCGTTCGCCGACATACTGGCGCGCAAACCACCCGCCCGCCCGCTCTTGCTAGCTCCAGCTCATCCAACACTGCCTTGCCGGCGCAATCCAAAGTGGTAGTTGGAGGGAGGCGGCGCAGAGAGCAATCCACACACACAGCTCAAACGACGTTCATTCAACGCCAGCCCACCCTCAAATACGAAATACGAAATACAAAATACAACACAGACTCTCTGCGAAACTCCAATCCAGTTGCCCGAGTCGCCAATCGCGCAACGCTCGATTGAAGCAACCGACGCAATTTGTCAGCAAGAGGAGCGCCACTCCTCTGCCAAAACACAAATCTCGAGACACGAAACACGAAACACGCAAAGGATCACTGCCTGACGCTCGTCGACTCCGAGTCACACCCACCAACGACGCCAAATACACCAAATACACCACAGACACCAAGGACACCAAACACACCAAATACACCAAAGACACCAAACACACCAAACACACCAAAGACACCAAGTCCAATCAGCTCCGACCAACCTTTTCCCGTCTCTAAATTGGGTATTGGAAAGTCGAATGCACCGACAGGAGTCAGGAAACAGCCACCACTTTCTTCCAATTCGACCTCTTTCTCTCTCTTTCTCTCTTTCTCTCTCTCTCCCAAAAAGCCTTCCTCCCGCACGGCCGCAAGGACTACTACTACCAAGTACGCGGGCTCTGGTCTTCAGTCCCTTTTGTTGCACACCTCTCAGTATTCTGTCCCTTTTGCGCACCGCAGAAGACGCTCTTGCTTTCTCCTCACACGGCGCGCTTTGTTCGCGCACTCCAACAGCCTACGAGGCTGCTACTGCAATTGGTAGCAGTCGGTGCACACTGCAGCATTTGCACGAGGGGAGAAGAGCGGAGTACTATGTATTTGGGTAGTCGAGGCTTATGGCCGCTCTTTTCGGTTTCCTACGCTGTATAGTCCGGGCTAAGCTAGTGGATTCTTAATGACTGATAAGTTTAGATTAGCAAGTACTATAGGGGGCATGAGAGTTGTTGGGCGGCACTACTTGTCATTATTATAGTTTATGGTAGCTGCGCTGCTGAACCACGAGATTTTCGAAGTGGTAGTGCACACTGTGATGGGTACTACAGAGAACAATTCATTGCTCGTCGTGGGTTTTGACCCGTCTGTCTGTCTGTTTGTCTGATTTGTCTGATTTGTCTGATTGTCTGATTATTTGTGTTTTTTAGTGTGTTGTGGATACAAACACAATTATCATCTAACTGCTGAAGCAGAGTGTGGAATTCTGCGGGACTGGCGCACAGGTTGCATGGGGAAATCTCGGGCCGCATGATTGGAAGTGGTGAAAAACGAGTTGGTTGAGATTCACGTCAACATTTCATCTCTTTGCTGAGGAACAGCTCAGAGAGACGACGAAATGAAAAAAAAAACAGGGAGAGCAAAGAATTCGGGATGCACGGCAAGAGAGCTGGGGTACCGGTAATTTGATTTTCATATTTAAAACCCGCGTCCGGAGCGGTGATAGATTTGCACAAGTGAGATGTCGTTTTCGACGGATTGATACTCCTTCGTTGACGCGAAGCGAGGGTTCTGGTCGACCGTCACCCGCAAGGTGTCTTCGAGTACCTTGTCAATGACTCCCTGCAGGCGGTCGCCAGCTTTGCTGAGGTCTGGCTCGGCATTCGCCTCCAGTAAATACACAGACCAATCAGGAGTTATCATGAAATCAAGGCCGAAAAGTTCAAAGCAGTTGTTTCTGGTCTGGAAAGTCAGCTCGCAACTGACCGCTTCCACAGTTTCAGCCATGAGTTCGTAAACACGCTGCTGGACCTGCTGGATTCGTTCTGCAGCTTCGTCCAAGTCCTTTACAAGTCCGGCGTCGAGCATATCCTGCTTTGTTTCTTCGAAGAGTCGCATGCAGCGATGTTGGTCCTCCTCAGAAAGCACTTCCTGATGTGCGATATTGGTCAAATGAGCGCGAGTATGGTCCAGTGATGCACCGTCATACTTTTCCAGAGAAAAAATTGCCAAGAAGTCCGGAGATATATACGCCGTCAAATTGCCGACCAGCAACATGAACACCCGCAGGTGGAACTTGCGCCCGTCGAGGAGAAGCGGTTTGAGGTAT
The DNA here is from genome assembly GCA_012862575.1 of Parietichytrium sp. I65-24A. Lineage (NCBI taxonomy): Eukaryota > Bigyra > Thraustochytrida > Thraustochytriidae > Parietichytrium > Parietichytrium sp. I65-24A. The sequence goes on along the minus strand of BLSF01000104.1, from coordinate 21,803 downwards.
TGCTGAATGACAAAATCCCCAGCTCTCTGCATGTCATCTGCCTTGGCCACCTCGTCGCGAAGTTGGGATTTGCTGCTCACGAGAAAAATGCCTTTTGCCTGGTTGGTGACGCTTGGTTTAACGATCCAGACCTCGTCTTCTCCAGTCATGGCACGGGAAGTATCGTCTTGCTGCTTGAAGCCAGTAAAGTCAAGCTTTGCAAAGGACTCATTGAAGATGCGCTCAAAGTCTTCCGCAGTTTCATGTTCCGTGCGATGCGGTAAAGTGAGAATGTATGATCTGGGAGTCACGGGGGGCTTTGATGGGTTCTTTGCGCGCCACTTTTCCATAATGTATGCGAGATTTCCTTTGCGAATTAGACCTTTGCGGTTGTAGTAGCAGCTAGCCAGCACCTTTTCAGATGAGAATCGAGGCGAATACCACTCGATGTGTTCGTATTCACCCCAGTGAAAGTCATACGGCTCAATCTCTGCGTCGTAACCGCCTTCCTCGCTTGACTCCTTGGGCACTTGCGTGAGCACCCGCCAGTTCCCTCGCGCCCGGAAAGCTTTGAGGATGAGATTTTGCACATACTCATCCTCCATCGTCACGAGCGCAACCGGATGCTGCACAGTTTCCGCCGAGGCGGCTTCTACTTTTGCGTCCATCTCCGCGTACCGTTCCGGGTACATTCGCCGATAGTACTCCGCATGGCTCTCTTGGCCCTCTTCTTCATCTTGGCCCTCTGCCTCGTTCTCCTCATCGTCCTCGTCGCTGCTGCTCTCCAGCCCGCGTCTCACGCTCAGCATGTGCACCAGGTCCTGCATGTCATCTCCCATCACGGCGCCAAGGGCAGCCATAGTGTCCGCGCTCAGCTCCAATTCGTCCTCCATCTCGCCCTTAAAAAGCAGCACACAATCCTCGCTCAGCCTGTGCGTCCCCGCGCACTCTTAAAAGTAAATAATTATGTCACCGGCACCTCGTCCCAACTCTGCCAACCCTTTTGAAAACAATGTAAAGAACGAAAAGAATGAACGAACCAACCAACCAAAGAATGAAAGAAAGACTGAATGAATGAATGAAAGAAAGAGCGCGTCCCTTGTCTCGTTGTTTTGATGTCCCTGTTCGCAAGGGCAATATGTGGCAATCAATACCTGTGAGTGTCCTGGCGAACAAACTTGAACTTCTCAAGTCCCAGGCGCAAGACAAGAAGCAGCGATCACTGAACAAACGAACGATTCGTCCCCGCGCACCACTCGCGATCGCGTATGCTGCGTATGTCGCGCGCGTTTCTGGACGGCGTTCAGAGACGCCCACGCTAGCACTTGGCTACGATTTAATAGGAGTCCGGGAATGGGTGGTGGGTGTGCGCTGGTAGGGTTTGTTATGGCTTAATAAGAATGGCATACGTGGGAGCAGTGAGCTAGCTCACTTGCTGGCTAGCTAGCTAGAGTGGGGAGAGATTAGTGTTTTCAGTGAGTTTTGCTTTAATGGTGGGCCCGGGGAGCTGTGAGTCGCAGAAGAAATTCGAGTGGCGATACGTGCGCGGTTGGTTAATTGATTGATTGATTGATTGGCTAAGGTGCGTGAGGCTTCTTTTGAAGGTGTGAACGCACAAAGCAAGATGTTTGAATTATGAAGATGTAAGGATATGTAAGGACGAGCGGGACTATGAGTGGGGTCCTGAGTTCCCGAGTGCTATATGATGGAAAGCGGCAAGCTGGGCTGGGCTTTACTGGCGTTGTGGTGGGACGCGGAGCAATTCACTGTGAAATGAAAAGTTTTCTTTGCTTTGCTTTCTTGATTGAGAATGAAATACATTTTGCAGTAGCTGCGAAACAAAGGCCGCGACGGCGAGACCTTGAGGGGTCTGACCTGTTCCACAAAAACCGACCACGTACACAGGCACTCTCGACGCTGTTGGCGATGCACGACTTGAACAGATGCGTCGTACTTTAGGTTGCTTTGTGCGACCGTGGCAATTTCATATTCCTCGTGCAACAGGCTTAAAGAACTTGACTCCCTCGACGATGAAAAGCACACGAGCTGCAAGACCTGCCAAGATTGCGGCAACGGGAATGTCAGTGAAGCTTGATTTCTCCTTTGCTGTTGCTCCAGTTGGCACCAAAGTGGCGTTGTCTGGTGCTGCAGTTCGCACCGAAGTGGCGTTGTCTGGTGCTGCAGTTCGCACCGAAGTGGCGTTGGTTGGTGAAGAGGTTGTCGGGGAAGACGTCGTTATTAGGGAAGAGGTCGGTGATGGGGTTGTCGGAGCCTCGGAAGAAAGGGTAAAGGCCACATTGTCTTGGGATGCGGACGGATTACGAACGTTGATTTCACTGGAAATTGAGCATCGCCGAGTTCTACGTCGTTGAATGGGAGGTGGTTTCCGGAGTAGTCGATTCTTGAGTTTCGCTCCAATTTTAACAGATTATCGGGCTGAATAAGACGCACCTGACGATGATATGCCAAAAAATTGTGCTCAGGGAGATACTCAAAGCGGTTAACTGGCATAATTGCATCAACATGATATGCAAGGAGGCCACATGGGTTCGCGTCAAGTTCAACTGCGTTCAACTAGTGGAAATTCGTCGGCGGCGACAGCCTCCGATAGACGACTCTCCTCCTCCCACCTTTTCCACTTTGGGTCGCTAGCCATACGTCTGACTTCTTTCTGCTCTGCCACAGGCTCGAGCTCAACCCAGACAGTGAGAACCTGCGTGTACATTTTGGACGCGTCTCGTCTTGCGGAGCAAACTAATGGCGTTTAAAACAAAGCTTGCTCAAAGTAGTGCTGTTGCCCGATGCAAGTCATTTTCATTCGCTGAACGGCTTTTAGCAAACACGAGAACGAAAAAGACGAGATCAGTTTCCCCATCGTCATGTCCCCCTCCCTGTTTCTGTGCATGAGAGTACCGGAAGAATAAATGGTTTCATTTGCTTTTCGGAACATGGAAAGGGGCCATGAGGGCGAGAAGGGGCCGGGAGGAGGAAGATTCTGACGGGTGTAGGTTGTGCCGTTGAGGCTTGGAGGGGCATGCCCAAAATCCTCGGCGTGCTTGGAAGCGAGTGGTGATTAATGTGTTGGGGAGGAGAGGAGAAAGACGTCGGGGCAACCACCACCTTAAATAGTTGATGCTTGGCCGCTAGGCTGCGTCCAGGCAGAGTACTTTTGGACCGCAGCACAGGCGGAAGGATGCAAGCTCTAACCCAAAGATAGATAGCTCTACTACATTTCGTGAATCGAGAACCCCAAAGCCAAATTTCCTAGTGTTGGCTGACCCCAAAACTTGAACAGAATCAACTTGCGGCGATGAGTAGCTGTAAAACCACGCTCGCTTTCACGAAGAGGCGTCTGTGTCCATGTACGATCGATGACAAAGGTTTTATTTTCTTCGATTCTTTGAAGGAAAACCACGGAGAGACCAACTCAACCCTTGTCCACTAGCGCTTTCGCCAGAACAACTATTTGCAAAGGCAGGGGCGACACGGTGCGATATGGCCGCTGGTTCAGATGGAATTTTGAAATGAAATTCGAAAACAAGACTTGCAAATTTTTAAATTTGGACAAAGGTTCGGGCCGTGAGGCCCCCAACAGAAAACAAACGCTGAGTAGCGAAAGCCCTTTGCTTAATATTCAAACTTTGGGTTCACTTGAGACACAGCCGCGATCTCCTCCTCCTCCTCTTCAACCGGCTTGAAGAACTTGATTCCGCCGATGATGAGTAGCACACTAGCTGCAATACCTCCCAAGACTGCGCCCACGAGGATGCCAGTGCTACTCTCCTCCGCTGGTGCTGCAGTTGGTGCTTTAGTTGGTGGAGCCACAAAGGTGAAGGTAAAAGTCATATTGTCTTGGGACGCGGACACATTCCCAATGTTGATTCCACTCTGCTGTCCCCAGGCAAGGTAGCTATTGATGTTCTGCATTGGAAGCTGATCATCGCCGAGGGTTACGTTGTTGAATGGGAGGTAGTTTCCGAAGTCATCCGCTCTTGAGGCGCGCTCCAACTCGAACAGGTTATCGGGCTGGACAAGACGCACAATAGGATGATACGCTGGATATTCATGCTCAGGGAGATACTCATAGCTGTTGGAGTCCATCGCTGCATCAACATGATACACAAGGATGCCACCTTTGTGAAAAGCGTCGGTGAACTTTGGCTGGCGGTTCTCAATGAGGACGAACTCAGTCCTACTGAACGTAATCTTGAACACTTTGGCAGATGTGTGGACATCAGTCAAGTTCAAGTTCTGAACGTTGTCTTCGGTAATGTCAAGCTCTGTGGCATCGACCCAACCCAGATAATACTTTGCAGCTGCACTCATGCTCGGTGGATTGTTTTGGGTGCCATCGAGGCCCCAGGAGTTGGCCATCAGACAGTATGGGCCAAGTCCAGCAGAAGTATAGTCAGTGTCATAGTAGTCTGGGAGTCCGAGGAAGTGCCCCATCTCATGCGCAATCACGCCAAAGTGAGTGATGAGCATGGTATCCTCAGCAATGTCGCCGAGGGCGCTCTCGTACCAGCGTCCTGGGTTGACGTTGTAGCTGTTGACGATGAGACTAGACTTTGGAAGCTTCCAGTCAAGTTCCTCAACCTCCAGCTCGTCGCTGCAAATCCAATCCATCTTCTCCGGGAATGTTTGGTTGACGCCGAAGCATCTGTCGATATCAATGTAAAACTTGTGCGACCAAACCTTGTGCAAAAACACCTTAGATTTGGACTCCGCACCGAAGCCAGAGTGCACAAAGGTGATCATGTCAATGCGACCGTCGTTGTCAACGTCGAAGAGCTTCTTGAACTCTTCGACGGTCATGGTAGCTTCGTACTTGGAAAGAGCTTCCTTGAGCGCAGTGCGGAGCATTGTAGGCTCGGCAGAGCTAATAGGAGAGCCACCTTGTGGATACACCCATTTGCCCGTATCAGGATGTTTTATACCACCTCCTGCAGCCTGGCTCTCAGTGTAGTCGACCTTGATCCAGTCAGTAAGGTAGTTCTGAATTTCGAGACGTCCGTTTGACTGAATGTCGTAGAACTGCTTGACTGAGTAGGTGAACGTGTTCTTGCCATCTGGCTCACTCTCTGAGTTGAAGAGCACCTCGTAGTCAGCAAGAGGAAGAACGTCGTCATGATCGCTGAACTGGACCATGACGACAAGGTTGTTGATCTTGGAAGGTGGCTTTTGCTGCACTATTACTTCTTTTACCTTCTCAAGTCGTCTGCCATAACTCTTTAGGTTGTTGACAATATGTCTCTCAATGCTTGCTGGCGGGGCCTTGGTGTTTCCGGTAATTGCTGGGCTACCGCGGCTGCAAGCCCGCAGAATATCTGTGCACTGGCCATCCACCATGTGGTAAAAGTCGTCTCCCTCGCGGCAGAAATTGTCTCCATCCTCATTCTTGTAAAAAGCTCCGGTGAATACATCTCCTACAGCAGCAAACTTGTCTCCGCAACCACCAGATACGACCTCAGGAAACGCCGGGATGGCGTCGGTGGTCAACACTGCGCCCGCGAAGGCAGCAGCGAGAACATTGAGCTTCATCTTTTTCTCTCGTCGATTCAGTGGCAGCGATCAACCGAGTCTCTCAGCTTGCTCCGAGTTTCGGGTTTGCACAACAGATCCTTCTTCGAATGCATATCCTCGACACTCGCTATGCTGATAATTCATAATGCTCATAGCTCATGCACTGCTCTTTCGTGTCGTCTAGTCTTCATCGCCATCTCCCCTTTCTCTCTCTCTCTATCTCTCTATCTATCTATCTATCTATGCAACTACTCGTGGGGTGTGCACATCGAGAGAGAGAGAGAGAGAGAGATGGAAGGAGGGTAAGGGGCGAGCGCAGGTAGAGAGGTAGGCAGGTAGATAGGAGCGTGAGAGAGAAAGTACTGCGCAGGAATGCGAACCGACAATCATTGCTCGCAGAGAGAGTGAGAGAGAGAGGGAGAGATGGCTTTGCAGTAGTGAGTATACGTACATTCACTGCCAATCTCACTGTCAATGGGATGGTGCCACTTTCAAAGTGTCAAGGTAGCCGCCTCACGAACAGATAAATAAAGTTACATTCTTTCATTCCTTCATTCCTTCACCGCGCGCGCTCTTCTTCCTGGCCAAGCCTGTAAGTCCAGTGGCACAGTGGCATAGCGGAACAGTGGCATAGCGGAACATTGGCACAGTGGCGTTGGTGGCACTGTGTGAGTCAACGGAGCCAAATGTGTCGAGCCGTGAATGCCTGCCCGCCTCTCAACAGCCAAGGAAGAAAGTACTAGTACCAGCAGTACCTGGCGCAGTAAACAACTTTGCACTTGCGCCTGTTCCATTTCAACTCTCGACTCCTTACTTTCTTTACTTTCTTTACTTTTTTCTTGTTCCTTGTTTCCTTCTGCCTTTTGGGGGGATGAAGTAAGGAAGGAAGGGAGGAGGGGGGATCTTGAGCTGTGTGGTGATGCGTTGGGCTCTTTGTACAACTTTGTCTACTACACAACTTTGTACCCGCGCTCTCCTACGCTCTCCTCCACCGCTGCGTCAACGATGAGTAAGTGTTCTCGAGCACTCGTGCTCTCGTGGTATTTGTGTGCTCGACAATCTTTCACGCAATCTGGAGCTGGAGGTACTGACATGTGAGTGAGTGAGTGAGTGAGTGAGTGAGTTAGTGAGCGAGTGGGTGAGTACAGGAGCAGAGTTTTCTTACCCGTTGGTCCGTGCCATCTCAGCTCCCCCCTCTCGCCTCTACTACTGCTGCAGTGACTTGTTTCAGTTGGCAAGCAAGCAAGCAGGAAAGGCGTTGGCGGCGACAGCAGCCCTCAGCGCCCGACTGACTGATAGTTCATGGATGAAAACACACAAAAATCTTGATCGGCACCGGCGAAGGTCTTGTTCGGAGTGTGGAGGTGGAGATACTCACTGTCAGTCAGTTCATCTGGCCGTGACGATGGCGAGCACGGAGATCTGTGCGAAGGGAACTACAGCACAGTGCCTGCGAGGTGGCGAGTGGGCATGAGTGGGCAGGCATCGGCAGCCGAATGATCGATCGATCGCGCACTGTTGATTGTTTGACTTATAAATAAATTGATTTAATCGTTTCTTTATTAATTTGTCAATTTGTTTGTTGTTCCTCGCACCTCTTGCTCGGCAGAGGCTTCTATCTTATCACAGTACAGTTGCGAGCTTTTACAAAGAAAACACAACGACGGAAGCCTCCGGAAGGACAGCGATAAGTATAAATTACAAAGGCTCCCCTCCCGATCGCACGGACGCATTTATCACAACATAAACAGCCCGTCCTGGTAGTGCTTCCGTTAGTTTCCTCGACTTGCATGCTTTCATCCTCCAAAACGACCTCAAATTATGAACCTAACGCAACGCACAATAGTGATACTACTGCATTGTCCAAATTTAAATTATACTCTAGTCCTACTTCCTCCCGACAGCCGGTACACACTGCCGTGATTTTCCCGTTTCCTAATTCAAATAGTAACTTATTCATCGTGCGGCAAGTTTCTTCATCGATTGAAAAGCCAATCTCCTGTTTCATTTGTTCGGATTATGATGAAACGACGGAGACAGGCTTTAAGTACTTGTCGATCTTTTGCGCTCATGGCGTTCAGGGTCCCGGTGGATGAGCAGCGAGTTGCGGGAAGAGCGCGCAGTGTGGCCGGTCATTGACTGTCATTGGAGCAGTGGCCCCGCCTTCTCACGATCTCACGACGAGGCTGCTCAGCTGGACGGCTCCAGGTCGTCATCCTTTGTGACTACAAACGCGCTCTCTCTAAGTCTACCCCTCCCTATTCCTTTCTGCCTCACGGAATGGCGAAGCAGCTGATTGAAATAAATCCCTTTTAGGAGATGCCGAACTTGCTAGTGAGATCAAACCAGCCCGCAGCCCTCCCATCCCTCGCAGCTCGCGGCGCCAGTTCTGGCAAAGGCGTCACGGTGGTGACTAGCTGGGAGTGGCACTACTCGAGAACATGATGATCCCTTGAGGAACTTACTGAGCACTTACATCGCCCTTCTCCGAACCAGGGCGGGAGTGCCATGCCTGAGTCCTCTTCCAAGAGCTCGCAAAGAAGGAAAGCTTATTACCTTCAACCACGAGAAGAATAAAGTGTGCGCAAAAGCTGCAGTAGTCGGTGACTCGAGATGCTGCCAGTGGGATAGTATTGAGGTGGAGGTGGGTGTCCCAGTCAAGAACACGGGAATCCAGAACAGAATTCACGATCACTTTCACTTTCACGTTCACGTTCACGTTCACGTTCACGGTCAGAAAAGGAAGGAAAGAAAAGAGAAGAATGTATAGAATGTCGCTGCATTGCGAAGGTCAAAGCGAAAGACGGCTCAGCAGAGCTGCTATTACCTTCATGATGTTTGGCGCGGAGTGATTACGGCTGTTCGCTGCAAGGTAGGCTCGAAATGACACTGTGAATACAGAGTACTTTGTGTTTGGACGTGTCAATGAATGTGCGCACCCTTGCAAGTTCTTTCAGAACATTTACCGGCAAGTCATTCTTTCTTTCATTTTCATTCAGTGACCGCTGGAGCCTCTGGTTTTCATTGTTTTAGTTCATAGGGACAAACAACCTCGTCCATCTTCGGCATGTTCCCCCCTCCCCACGCGCGATAGCATTATCTACAACCTTCGATAGACAGGGCGAAGGTAATAGATCAAGGTGTGCTAGGTGTGCTATTTGCTTTCTTAGCCAACCCAGTAGTGCTCACTGCCAGCACAAAGGCAAGAAAAGGCAAGTCACTGGAGTGAGTTGACATAGTTGACATGTGTTGACGATCCAAACGCCGAGCAGCAGAGATACGCTGGGGAGCGCGAGAACTTGGAAAGCGGCGGCCAAACAATTTGGCATTTTGGAAGCTCGAGGTGCTCGAGGAGAAGTTCTTCCAAGACATGAGGAATAAGCCACGGGAAGCTTACTGACAGTGAGTACTCACACAAAGCTGACTGCGCGCGATCTTGCGAGCATTTGCCGATATTCGACAGCCAAGATGCGATGAAAATCTCACAAACGCCACGAGAAGGCAGACGAGCCTTGAGGCAGACGGACACAACGCTCAGAATTTAAAAATTTAGAATTTAGAATTCGCAGGTCACAAAACCTTGCCGTGAACCCTCCGAGTCGAGGAGCCCGTCTCCGCAGTTTGCTGTTCTCGACACGCTCAAAGTTTCGCGTAAAGAGTCAACTACAAAGAGCTCGAGACCGTCGATAGGTCGTGGGTTAGGTTACTGGGTAAAAACAGGTTAAAAAATCATTCGAACTGTTCTCGAATGAAAAAACTCGAGTAGGACTAGGACTTTCAATAAAACCCTAAAATAGACATACTTAATCAATGATAAGACCTATTTTCAGTTTTTCACATCGAATTTCCGCCCTGGTGTCGCAAATGGCAAAAAATGATTATTTAAATCATAAGTAAATGCGTAGTAATGCGGAGTACAGGGAGCTTGTTCGAGACACTTCATATGAATTCAGGTAGCCCTAGCTGAGCAACTATGAGGATCCCATCAATCCCGTCGGTAACTCAATGACTAAGAGAGTAAAGGATGCCAATAATTGGGGAATAAGACTAATTAGACGCAATCTTCAAGTTTGGTGCTGTGCATGCTGTGCAGACATTTTCACTTTTAATTAAGAACTATTTTTTTAAGCGATTTTCAGATTTGTCGGAATGTCTCGATATATTCTTACCTCAAAAAAAATGAGACCACACTTGTGCTTGTTTAAAGGGCTCGTAGATCCGTCTCTCTATAGATAAATTTTTAAACAAATTTTCAAACATTTGCTAATCACTCACCACACCATTTGAATGTTCCCTGGATTTCTGTGTTCGTTTGTTCCCTTCCAATCGAACGATTGAAGTTGCGTCGATGGAACGAGAAGGATCCAGAAGGTATGCATCTCTTCACAATCGCAAATTACTTGTGTCTGGCTTTGTTAGTGAAGGATCCACCCCACCTTCCGATAGGGTTTGTTTACGCTCTCACTTCGTGGCTTCACTTATGTGAAGGATCCCATTTGGGGAACCCAGGGCCTCATCCGGGGAACCCAGGATCATAAATCTTTCCTGGAACCTGCCTCTCCTACGACACCATCACGCCATACACTAGAACTCCATGTCATAGAGTTGAAGCACGTTATCTACTAGTACATCACGATTTTCTCTGGTAATGATGTAACACAAAATTTCTGTAAGATCGGCACATACATTTCAAGATCGTTCGTCATGCTATGCAAGAATGTGCAAGAACCTGTAGTGACAAAATTGTTTGAACTCGAGAGCTACTGAGACGCGATCGTGAACTTGGAAAAAATTGCAAAGCGTGCGGGGACGCTCGACCAAATTGGCTTGCTGGAAGAGATGAAACGCTCTACTACCCAAGAGGACGAGAACAGGTGCGTCAGGCGGAAGGGCGAGGGCATCGGATCTCCCTTGGCTGCAACATGCCTGGTGGATATGGTGGAGATTCGTGCAGCGGTTTCTTCTTTCCTCACGACTGGCTCGTTCATGATGTTATGTGGAGCTCTCCCGCGCGAGCAGGATGTTGCCCAACCTGCGCGTATCAAGCGCGATTCGCTTCACGTACACGCGAAGAATAGCCTGGAAAACGTTCAAGACGAAGTCCAGCTCGAATTCGCGCTCGCAAAGATATGCTATCTTTGCCTCGAAACTTGGCGCGGGTCGTTCTGCCGCACATTTGGAGTATACGCGCACGAGGCGTGTTTGAAAGCGCATCTAAAAGCGGACTTCGAAATTGACGATGAGCTACCGTCATATCTTCCCAGACGCAGATTTACAACATACTCACGTAGCCATGGTGAAGGGGTGTATCAGGCTTTCTGGGAGAAAAACGAAGGTCTCATCCCTGCAATTCTCACATTGGAGGGGTTTCGAAATCAAATAAGCGACGACGAAGCACTTTATCGAAGTGTGAGGCAGACCAAAATCAAGAACCTGATTGAGGGGAGAAGACGTGCAAAAGTGGATCTCAAATTGCGGGATGAACTGAAGGCAGAGTACTTCAGATCCATTGGGCTGAAAAACATCAAAGAATTGGAAACATTTTCCAGGGCGTTTTACAACTATAAGCTTTATCTGACTGATAGGTTCAACACGAAAAAAATGCTCGAAAAGAATCTCAAGTCAATCTTGGGTGATCTGAAGATCAAGCTTCGTCCTCTTTACTCGCTGCTCACAAACAAGGTCACGCCTCACGAGTACATTATTCAATACATCTCACGTGTCATCAGAGAGATCCCACGAATCGCGCAATGGTTCAAATTGCGACGGATTGGGGCAGAAAATCAAGCCCCCTTCATAGCGGGGCGCTATACGTTCGCGGACATTTTTAAATCAGGGGGTTTCCGGTTGAGCAGGACCATGGAAGTAGTGCGCAAGAGATTGCATTACATGAAGCACTGGTTGAAAACGGACGTCTACGAATATGGACGAATCGTGGAAGCGCATCGTGGGTTTCTCGATGTAAGGAACGGGGGGCCCTCTTTTCTTTTGGACCACTTTGAAAAGTTGCGAAAATATCGGGCCCGCGCGAACTTACTTCATTTCTTAAGATTCGCAAAGGTACGGAAGCAGATGTATAGCGAACCAAAGCCAGGTGAAAAGCTTTTTGGGAAAAGATTTCTTCCATTCGGCAAGTTCCAACACCCCTGGTCTGGTCAGACACATAAACCCCAAAATGGTGAAGGCAGAAAATGTAAAGGCGCAATGTGTCATAATGTTGCAGCTAAGGAGTGCGGAAGGATGATGTGCAGGAAACACTGTCGTGAGGTTGACGATCCATATTCCTTCTGTGAAAGGCATCGGCGCTAGTATCTTCGGCTCTCGACGCCGTTAGTGATACTTCGCTCGCTTTACTGAAAGCGTCAACGCCATCTCACATCCCGCAACTCCTACCAACGACAACAAAAACAAGCAACAGCAACAATCACCGAGCCAATAAAGTTCAAATCTCAATTTCGATCAAACACTTGCAATTTTTGTCTGTTCTCACATGCACCCACACGCAAGTTCAAACCGCCCTTGAACATCCTTGAACACTCTTGAATACCACTGAAAACCCCGATTCACCAGGAGTCGATACCACTGGGACGCTCCACCCTTCCTCTCTCTCCTTCCCTCACATCCATCCGACTCCGCACTCCTACTCACCCTTACCCATCCCTCTAACCACGAGTCTCGCTGTCTCCTGAACCCCCTACCAGCGCTGCTACCCCATCGCCTAACACTACGTCACAGTAAACCCTAATAACTCTTACACACCGGCAGACAGCAGCCAATAACAGACTCGAAACCGTCGAAAGAGCGCGCGTACGTTCGGAGCGAGGACACTTTGCAAAAAGGCCGATCGGCAAATTGTTAGGCGTGCGAGAAACTGCGAGGGCAGTTGCCGGAACGTTCTGCGCACGGGGACAGAAGGGGCACAAGGGACATAAGGGACACAGGGGACGCAGGGGATAAGGGCTTGGCGGCAGTTATAGAGATTGAGAATTGGAGAAACGAGACTGTGGGCGTTGAGTTTGTCTGATTGTTTGTTTGTTTGCCGTTCTTTGCTGTGGTGGCCTTCGTTTACGCATTGGTGTATTCATTCATTCTTCATCCATTCTTCATTCATTCATTCATTGATCGGTTGTTGATTGATTGATTGATTGATTGATTGATTGATTGAGGGATACGGTGTTGGCGAGGCGACAGATATATATATATATATATATATATTCTTGATCGATAACACGCCAGTCGGTGCGCAAATATATACTCCTTTGTAAAACGTGCTACACAACGCACGAATCGCCCGCGCGGGTTTCGGTAGAATCGCGTTCCACGAGATTGGATTACCCACGTACAGATCTGTACTTGTACTGTGTGTGCGCGCTTGTGTTTTGTGTTGGCGCTCCGTCTTGTTGAGCTTGACCTCTTGACCTGTTGATCTGTTGACGCGTGAGAGATTTAGACGAAAGAAATCGGAAGAAAGTAAAATGCGGAGCGGAGTGATTCGGCCGAGACAGTACGCGGCGTCCTCGCGTGGAGCTGACGGTAAACGCGACGATGAGGACAGCAAGGCGTTCCGCGGCTTTCGCCTAAGGTCCAGCGCCGCGCGAGCTCTCGTGGCCACCATCGCCATCGTGGCGCTCATGTCGCTGGTGTCCATGTTCCGCAGCCACAGCGACGTCAGCGTGTCTGTCTCCGTGCAAATGGACGACCTCGACGGTGCATCGTCCAGGGGAATGCGGGGTGCGCTCGAGGATGAGGACGACGAGGACGAGTCTGCTCTCGCGCACGGGAGCGAGGAGGACGATGAGGACGAAGATGAAGATGAGGAAGGTCCTGCACGCGCCCACGAGGCCGAGGAGGATGAGGATGAGGACGAGGAGGAAGAGCATGTCGCCGCGGAAGAAGACGAGGACGAGGAGGCTGGCCACGCCGAGTTGGAGATCGCGCACGAGCCTGCCGTTGAGATGGTGGAGAGCATCGACTCGTTCCCTGGCCATTCGCAGCACGAGGTCAAGCTCGCGCAGATTGGACACAAGTCCAGCAAAGCAACGCTCTCGATCGAGTCTTACTTTGTCAACCTGGGCAAGCGCTCGGTCAACATCTCCCCGTCCGGCAGCTTTAAGTTCGTCCTTGTGCACGGCAAGGACGAGAATGGCGACGGCGCCTACATTGTGCAAGGATGCTCCTCAAAGTCCAAGACGTGCAAGCATCCTGATGCTGCAAGAGTCGTGCGCAGCTCTCTCGAGTCGCACGGCATCCAGGCAAAAGTCCTCGGAGGAGGCCGCATAACCAGGCATCACCTGCGCAAGTCCAAGAAGGCGGGTTTGATCTCCATTTTTGGCTACTCGCGCACCTACGGCAGGTGCGAGGATTGCAACAAGAAGGCCTGCGATTTTATCGCACAGGCTTACCCAGACTATGTGGTGAGGTGGTCGAATCAGGGCTACCATGAGAGCGACGAGTACAGCATCAAGGACTTTGTCAAATGCTCCGCGCCATAAGCATTCAAGCCTGTGCACCAAACTTCTGCGTCTCACCACTACTCTCTTCCTCTCTACAGCTCATGACGCAAACAAACCACCTCCCAGTACTATTACATCACCCCTGCGAACGCTGGACCAATTAAATATTCCCAGCGACCCATGTCTTTTCCTGACTTGATTACTTTCTTTTCTTTGTTTTTTGGCTCCGTGCTACCGTCGCCGGCTTTGACAGCATCTTTGCAACCTGATGCGGTTTGGCAACCAAACCGCGTCCGCCACCACGCCGAAGTGAGCCAAGTCCAAATTTCAGGTCCCTTGAGTCTCCCCTTTCTTGTGCGTTTGACAGCCAATACATTCTATCCATCTTGTCCGTCCGAGCGATAGCTTGTGTACGTGAACAGAACATGCTGCCCAACCGACCCTCCCAAAATTCATTTCATTTCCTTCCCAAACTCGTTCCATCGCGTAACAAGCAAAAGCCCACCCTGCCCGCATATCTCCGTGCGACCTTTCATACAAATTATCATCTCACTAACCTCGTGCATAGACTGCACGGACTGGACCATGGTGACATCTACGATGACGATGAGGATGATGTGACCTTGATGACAATGATGACAGAAACTAACACAGAGCAAGTTGGAAGGAGGGGACATCACACAAGTTACATCACACACCACAGACACACCTGCAGACGCACTCGACTCTTGACTCTTCATACGTATCTTCCCATCATGATCCGTCACATCCACAAGAGCTCTTCTTGTTCACGTTCACGTTCATGTTCATAAGAAACCAAATCGATGTTGTAACATTGCCCACTGTTCAATCAATGAATGAACAACACTGACAGTGAATGAATCACTTTATCACTTTAAAACAAACTGCGAAACATTGCGAAACCTCGGAACGACAACAACTAGAACAACGAAACCACAACACTACAACTACTACAAACTACAAAACTTACAAAACTACGAAACTACAGCAGTCGGTCGGACCAACACGTCCACGTCCACGTCCGCGATCGCTCACTCGCCCAGTCGCTCAGTCGCCCAAGTTGGCGAGCACCGGCGAGCAAAGAGCCTCTCTGCGATAGACCAGAAGCACCTCAAACAAACAAACAAACAAACAAACGCTGCGAGGATGGCAGGGCTGCGCTTGACCTCGAACTCGAAAGCTGCGGCCAAGTCTGTGGCAGTGTTCGGCGCGAACACGGACCTTGGGAAGACCGTCATAAGCGCCGGGGTGGTGCGAGCGCTGTGCCGAAGAGCGGGCCCGTCGCAAGTGGCGTACTGCAAGCCGCTGCAGACTGGCGCCTCCCACGGCCACTCGGACGCGGCCTTCGTGCGCAGTCTGGCGTGCCCCGCCACGAATGAAAATGCAAATGAAAATGCAAATGAAAATGCAAAGGACGCGGAGGACGCGGAGGATGGGGCCCAGAGGCTTCGCAGCGTGGCGCTTTTTGAGTGGGGCGCGGCGCTGTCGGCGTACCACGCGGCGGTGGAGGAGTCGGCGATGCTGGGCGACCTGTCGATCGTAGAGCGTCTGGACGAGGAGCTGCGCGAGAACGAGGCGTCGGGCAGGACGCTCACGGTGGTGGAGACTGCGGGCGGAGTGCTCTCTCCCGCGCCGTCAGGGACGCTGCAGGCGGATCTGTACAAGGACGCCGTGCGTGACGTGCTGTTTGTCGGGGACGGCAGGTTGGGCGGCATCTCGGCCACGCTCACGGCGCTGGAGAGCCTCTTCGCCAGGGGCTACAACGTGCGCGCCGTGGCGCTCATGGAGGAGCCCGGCTCCAGGTTTGGCAATGTGCAGTTTCTCAGGGATGTAGTTTTCGAGGCCAGCAGCCACGTACCATTCCGCAAGGGCGTCAAGGTGGTGCCGTTCCGCCCGCTGCCGCCGATGCCGATCCCGCTCGACGAGTGGGTTGCGCAACATGACACGGACTTTGACCGGCTCGCCAAGATCTTCCTGGACGACCTGCAGATGGACTGATGGTCTGCCCTTCTGTCTCTGCCATTTCGAAGCTGTTTTGAGTCATAAAATAAGAGAAATTTTTGAATTGAGGGTGCCCATGCATGCTGTGCACACCCCAAAAAGTATTGGGGGCCAGTCAGTCGATCGGGTTTTGCGAAGCGAAAGAGTAAATTACGAGAGCGTTCTCCAAAAATATATATAAAACGCGACACAAGGAAAAAAAAAAGAAAAAAATATATAGTTGGTTTCGTTTTGTGGCGCACCGAAGACTGAAAGTGTGAATGAGAATAGAACTAAAATGAACTGTGAATGAGAGAGAACAAGTTTTTAATTAGTTTTGACACTTGCTCAATGAAATGATCATCAATAGCGCTCCATGGAGCAATGACTATCAATATACGCTATCGCGACAAAAACAGAAATAAGGATTGATTTCAAAGAAAAACGCCAAAGAAAACAAGACACGCAGCGGCGGAATTGCAAGAACACGACATGAATGTGGAAAAAAAAGAACGGGCTAGCTTCCCCTCCTTACCACATCTCGTCAATCTTGACTCTGCTCGTCTTCTTGAGCTGCTTCTTGTTGTTGTCCAGGTTGGTCTGCATCAAAGTGCCAATCTCCGGGCACCAGGTTGCCAACGCGTCCAGGGTTTCCGTGACGAACAAGTCGATGAAATACCCTTGCATCTCGCACGGGTAGCACTGGTCACGATTGTACGGCGGGCCGGTCTCGAAGCCGAGGGACCGCTCCTCATCGCCCTGGGCGAAAAACTCTGTGAAGATCCGCGGAATCCACTGACGGTATATCTGCCACTCCTTCGCCACATTACTAATATCACACAAGTGTAGCATGGAGCTGAGCAGAATGTTTGTGTCAGACTCGTGCACGGCATGAAGCTCCTCGGTCATCTCCGTGTCATTCTCTATTACCTTGGACGCCCTGTTCTGCGCACGGCTTGACGGCCGCGACGACGCCAAGACTTCCTTCAAGTTATTAAGATTTTCTAGGTGAAACGCCATGTCTGTGGAAAGCACGGCTTGGATCACCTTCTCTCTAAACACGTTCGAATCCGTGCCGTCCAGGGCCTCTAGAAAGTTCATGTCCGGGTTTGCGCGCAAGGTGGAGAAGGCTACTGCCAGGTGGTGATGCTCCAACACGCTTCTGTCAGAGTAAAGTATGGACAGATGACTCTGCGTCTTGACGTGAAACGCCTGATTGCGCCCCGGGTGCGCCACGTCGTGGATGGCAGCGCTAAAAAGCGTTGCGAATACAGACAAGCCAGGGTCTACAAGACTCAGACGAACGTCTTCAATATACAAGAAACAGGTTGCAGCCTGCAACACATCTGCGGCGTGGATTCGGTTGTGGTACTGGACCACCTCGGGGACGAGGTACTTGGACTCGATACAAGCCATGTAACGTAGCATGCGGTCCAGATCGAGCGAGAGAGAGTCCACGCACTCGAAAATGGACAGCGCCTCGGCGAAAACGGTGGTCAGGGGGTTCATGCGAAAAGACGGGGGCATCTGTTCGTCCTCGAGGCGCGCAAAGATGCCTCCAGGGCCAAACTCCCAGTCGAGAAGGTTGCGGCGGAGATAATCCGTTTGCGACTTTTCGGCGTCCATGATGAGCTGCGAGATCATCGACTCGCGTCCGCTTGCATCGCTGCACGAGCCGGTCCTCTCGCTATGCGAGCATATTTCGCCGTCGTCCTCCTGCTTGCCGCTGCCCTCGCCGTCATCCATATCCATATCCATGTCCATGTCAGTGGAAGAGGTGCGGCGAGTGTGACGGACCCCGGTGTAGAAGACGGGCTTACCCGTGATGTCGTCGTCACCGCCGCCGGCGTCTTCAGGTTTTTCGCTGCTTAAGGAGTGTGCCCAGCGGCCCTTGGACTGGAACGGAGAGGAGTTTTCTTGCTGTTTGAGCTCTTCTTCCTCTTCGTCCACTGATCCCTGCAAAAGGCCCAGCGGGTGCTGGCCGAGCCCTTGTCGCTGCTGGTGGCGGTGGCTAAAGTCGGAGAGGCGTTCGAGGGTCCCAGTTTCGCTATGCCCAAAGCTCAACAAGGATTCTCGCTCGCTCTCCAATACGGACACGTCCTCCACCGACTGTGTCTCTGCGGACTCGCGGCGCTGCAAAGACGCGCACCTCGCCGATACGGCGCTGGGTCTCGGAGACGCGACTCCGTTCGAGAGTGACGAAGCCGATAGGGACGAGGAGCACGAGGTCCGCGGGCCTTGGCCTTTCCTAGCTTGAACGGCTGCGTTGGACGTTGCCGGGCCTGCGGCAGAAGCCGAGCAGGAACACGAGTGCTGCTCGTCCGTGGTTTCGGGAACTGCCAGGGCAGCGCCTGACTTTCTGCTGTTGGCCGACTTTCGTTTGCTCCTCCGATGAGACTTGGAGTCCGCTCCCTGGCCCTGACCGGCGCTCTGCTGCTGCTGCTGCTGCTGCTTCTGCTGTTGCTGCAGCTGCTGTTGCTGCTGCTGTCCGCCGTGCTTGTGTTTGTGAGACTTATGCTGGCTGCTCTTGTGGTGATGCTTGCTGCCGCTGCCGGACTCGAGCTCCGCGGACTCGAGGCTGGCGGTGGAAGCTTGAGTGGTGGCCATGCCGAGGTCACTGCATTGTCTGATGGAGCCCACCTCTTCGGTCTCGGGCAGCATCATCATCGTGACCGAGTTGGAGCCGCCGGGGCCCAGGTCGCTGGCCTGGCGCGGCTGCTGGTCGCCCGCCATTTGCTCTGACTTTGGCAGATGGCCAAAGGTGGAGGCGATGCCGCCGGAGGAGCGCGAGCCGGCGTAGGTCTCCCGCCTGACGACCCGCCAGCTGCGGCGCTGTTTGAGAGACGCGAGAGGGTGTATGTCCATGTCCGAGCCTTCGCCGACAATGCGGGTGTAGTACGTGAGCGGGCGAGGCTGCCGTAAGCTGCTCCCTGTGTACTGCGAAGCGGACATGGTGCGCACGCGCTCGATCTTTTCAATCACGCGGTCGAGCTTTTTCAGGTTGTTGGCCAGCGGGATGTTGGCCTGTTCGATCTGCTTTCGGATGCTGCGCAGCACCAGCAGAGACGCGCCGAGTCCTTCCTCTTCCTCCTCCTCTGTCTCCGCCTCTGCCTCCACCTCCTGCTCTTCTTCCTCTGCCTCCACGCCCTCGCTCTTCATGCTGCTGCTACTGCTACTGCTACTACTGTTGCTGGCATTGGCAACCAGCAAAGTGCTGTCCGCCTCGGCGGCGCTGCTCTCCCTGCGGCTCCTCCCTGCGTCCACCTTCCTGTCTCCGCGGCTCCCACTGCTGCTCCTCCTAATTTGCTGCTGCTGTTGTTGTTGTTGTTGTTGTTGTTGTTGTTGTATCATCTCCGTCTCCAGCAACTCCAGCTGTTTGCCCTTGCCGATTTTGCCCACTTTCTTCTGCTGCTCCGTGCTGCCGCTGCCGACCAACTCCGCCTTGTCCAGCTTGCTCTTGCTCTTGCTCTTGCTCTTGTCGTAGTTGTCGTAGTTGTCGTACATGGCGCCTCGGTAACCGCCCCTTTGCTGGTGTTGGTACTGCTGCTGGTCGTCGAAGAGCGCGGCGATCTCTTCCTTGTTCACCATGAGCGCCTGCTTGCTCGCGCACACAGCGTTGGCCACCCACGCGAGCACGGCCGTCGGACCCACCGCGGCCGCTGCCCCGAAGACGGCCGTGGCCCACAGTAGGAACATTATGAGCACGGCCGCGCACGCCGCCACGGTCGCGCGCAGCGACCTGCGTCCCACGGCCGGGACCAGGCACACGGCCATGTGCGCGGCCGCGCACGCCACGCCGTCCGCGGGGACACCTCCGCCGTCCGCGGCGCGGACCAACGCCAGCGAGGACGCCAGCGACGCCACGATGCACAGCGCCGCCACCTCGTCCCGCCGCAGCGCAGCGCGGAAACACCGCACGCCGCCCGCCAGAGCCACCAGCGCCGCCGCGCGGACACCCCACAGCCGCTCCGCGGACACCCGCACCTGCGGGGACGCCACGCTGCTGGGACTGCAGCGGGAGGAGGAAGGAGAATATGGTGAGGAGAATGACGAGGAGGACGAAGCGGCGAGGCACTCGCACACGGCCACTGCCGCGAGACACCATGCCGGGTCCGCGCGCCGCCACAGCGAGGACACTGTGCGCGCGCACGACTCCCAGCTGCGCGTACGCCGCACTATCCCCGCCATGTGCGCGTATGTGTTTTATATGTGTTTTATATGCGTGTTTGTGTCTGTCTGTCTGTGTTTGTGCGTATGTGCGCGCGCGCGCACACCCTGGCTAGGACCCGACTACGCCTTCTATTCCTGCTCCTCAGGAATGTTCCCAGGAACGTTCCCGCGGTCCCTCCCGCCACACCTCTCCGCTCTCTCTTTCTCTCTTTCTCTCTCTCTCTGTCTTCCCGATCTCTCTTTACGATCTCTCTCGCTTGCTCGCTGTCTCTCTCTCTCTCTCTCTCTCTGTGTCAAAATCAAAGTCGACTCTCCTCTCCTGCGCAGCGGTCCGAGGTCCGCGAGAACCGCCTGTGAATCGCGCGTACCTGCGGGTACTCTGGAGGGTACGCGCCGTTGTGAGAGGAAGGAAGAGTTGGTTTGTTTGTTTGTTTGTTTGTTTGTGTGAGTGTGTGTGTGAGAGAGAGAGAGAGAGAGAGGGAATGCATGAATGCATGAAAAAGAAAAATTGATTCAATGGGAGAGAGAGAGAGAGAGAGAGAGAGAGAATAAGAGAGAGATGGAGGGGGGAGGGGAGAGAGAGAGTTTTCTTATTTTTCCTTTTTCTTCCTTCTTGTTTGATTAAAATTGATAGGAAAAGTGTGCCCTCTGAGCGAGGAGAGGGAGGGAGGGGGCGTAGCGATTGACTACTTGCGAATAGCACCGCGGAAATAGAACGCCGAGAGAGGAGGAAGGGGAAGGAAGTGCTAGCGGTTCCTGTAATCAGTGCTACCTCTCCTTTTCAGGCGTGCGTAGGGAGGAAAAGGAAATGGAGAGAAGGGAGGCACTACATGCTAGCGCTATCCTACTGCCGGCGGTAGTCGTCGTGGCAATTGTTTGTTGGCGTGAAGGAGTAACGCAGAGAGAGAAAAAGAGAGAGAGAGAGAGAGAAACTGTGCAATCTGTGCAATCTGTGCAAGTGTGAAGGTCCTTAGGCATGAATTATCAACTATTAACCTCCGCGACTTAAGTGAAACTGATATTGCGCCATAGTACCAAGCTACCGAGAGATGATGTGAGTGGAGGGTGTTCTTGCTCACTCACAGTCAGCCAGTGCATTCACAGTAGCATCCTTTTACACATTCCTATCGTCGCAAGGTGTTTTTTATGTCAACTTTTCGTGGCTAGAGAAAATAGTAATACGCAGACTGGGTTACGTGAAACGGCTAGTCGAGAAGTACGCGGCTGTGAGGAGAACCGCCGTTTATCTTACTTGCTTCTACCTCAATCGCTAGCTGCTGCCCTGAAAAGTAGTGGACTGCACTGTGAGGAGAGAGTTGATTGGGGAATGTGGAGAGGGGTTTAGGCTTACTACGCTCGGCTAAGCTTTCCCTCGGCAGTGTTAGTGTCTATATCCATTAACAGGTAAGAGTATGTGATGCGGAAGAGGATTAGAGTACTTTTGCCATTACCAGTACCACTCCGTTCTTCCTTCCTCTGTTACTGTGATGTATAAACCTGCTAGCATAGTTCCGGTACACTTTGACTACACACTATGGCACGGCGCCGTCAATTCCCGTTTCTTGTGGCGTGGACTCTCTTAATGGAAACCCTATACGCCGTTAGGTGTAATAGTGCGAAGCGAATACTACCTCTGCGAGGCCCGGTAGGCCGTAAAAGGTGAAAATGGTAATTGTG
>BLSF01000103.1:52549-88106 GCA_012862575.1 Parietichytrium sp. I65-24A | reverse complement strand
CCGGTGGCCAACAATGTCACCAATTCATACAAGCGCACCGACTGCTTCCAAAGTGGACATGTGCCCATTCAACGAAACAGCAGATGGATCTCCTTGCCAGTTTGACAAGTGTATCGAGGATGTAAACTCAGAGGCGTGCAAAGAGTATGTGATGGACTATTGCAGTGGCAACGCGACGGATGTTGGGTGCTTGAATTTAGAGCGCGAGACGGCATCGCCAACAACCGCGCCAACTCTCTCTGCTGAACTTTCTCTGGAGATGTCGAGATTGTGGGTCAATCCAGGCGGTTCTCTACTTGCGGGAGAAAGGATGAGTATAACTGCAACTCTCATCTCAACGCTTTCTGATTCGTTCTCTGTCGACGCGAGCACCCTTCAACTAGAGCTTCTGGGTTCTTCTGGTCAGAGATTGGTTTTATCACCCCAAAACGAAAGTAGCGCTGAGTATGTCTTTGCGTTCCTCCCCTTTGAGTCTGGATCGTGGACGGCGACCTTGTACATTCAGTCTCTTGTAGTGGAGAGCCTTCGGACGACTTTTTCAATATCACCTGCTGCCCTCTCTCCCATGAATTCATTCGTTGAATGCGCAACGGAGGTTTTGGCTCTCACAAAATCGATCTGCACACTAACTCTGTATGATGCATTTGGGAATGCCATAAACGAGCTGTCTGACGTCATCATGTACGCAGTGCATGTAGAGTCTGGCCAAGCTCAGGTTCCAGAGATTGTTTCCGGAACCAACCAATCAGCCTCAACTTTGGTTCAGATTCGGTATAATTTGCCTGGAAACTTCACGCTGTCTGTGACTGACAGAAAGGGTGTGTCGCTTGGCGGATCCCCGGTGAAAATAGGGGTGAGCCAAGTCGATCTAGACTCCTCTCGTTCAACGTTGACCTGCGACAAAAACCTCTCCACATTAGTTGTTGCAGGCAGTCCTGTTGCATGCCAGATTGAACTCGTTAATACTCAAGGTGGTCATGTAGGAGACGATTCGGTGACCTCTGCTCTCTCTGTGATCTCAAAGTCCGGAAACGGGGATCGAAAGGTGTACGATTTATACTTTACGGGTACAATGGCTATTTTTCTTTCGATTTCGCTCCGACAGTTTCTGGGCAGCTGACACTGCAAGTCTATTTCGGAGAGCTGGCCTTGAAAACAGCATCAGTTTCCTACGAGGTCACCCACGACCAGCCGAGCGCCTCGCATTCTGGAGCGAGCCTTTCTGGTGACAGCAAATCTGGATTGATAGCTGCAGGGGATGTGTTCCAGCTTGAACTTTATGTTCGTGACGAGTATGGAAATGAAATTCCCCTTGAGGATCTAGACAGGCACAAATTTGGTCTCTCTGGCATTGTTCTAGGAGAAAATGCACCGGTCGTCCTCCCTGTTGAGATTTTGGAAAGTGACGGAGTCATTCTTGCTGAAACGTCGTGGCAGAGTCAATATTTGGGTACACTTCAAGTGCTTGGAACCTACGATGCCGTGCCATTCAGCGAGTTTGCCATGATTACCTTAGTGGCCGGAAGCGCTTTGCCATCGGAAAGTACTTTCAGCTGTCCCATTACCGCGTCAGGAGGAGCAGCATTCTTTTGCGAGGTTCAGCTTGCTGACAAGTTTGGCTTTTCTACCCTCAATTTTGGCGCACTTCAGGGCTCTGCAGCCTGGGGCGAAGACTTTAGCGTTGGGAGAGTGGTGCCTGGAGTGGAAAGCTTGGCAATCACATTTGATGCTCCTTACTTGGCGTGTAATGTAACAGTGGAAGTTCTCCTCGACAACCAAGCACTGAATTCGGCATTCTTCCGAGTCGAAGTGATCCCATTTGTCGTGCATCACATAGAATTAACATGTCACAACGAGGTAGTTGTTGTAGCTGGCGGTGGCGTCAATTGCACCATATCTGTCTACAACTCCGAGTTACAACTCGCTGGAGATGAGACACTTTTGAGCGCGCTTGCAATCCTGATCACAAACGAAGGCGATGTTTTTGAGAGCGATCAAAACATGCTCTATCATGAGGCCGGGTTCTACTCAGTGTACACACAGCTGACCCGGGCTGGCGAGGCACAACTTGCTGCAACGATTACACTCGGTCCTTCGACATTGGACTCAAACCAAATAGACCTCCACGTCGAGGCTTCTGCACCCTCTGCGGAGAACTCCATCCTCGAATGTGCTGGAGGCCCCGAGTTGTCAATCTTTGCGGGTGAGCATCTGGACTGTATTGTGGAGACGACAGATCCATACGGAAATATCGTCGATGGCTCTAGCGACTTTCAGCTCCGCTTTGTTGCGAGCCACACTCTCACGGGGTATGCTGTCGTTGTCAAGCCAGCCCAGGCAACAGACACCAGTGCAAGACTTGGCCCTCTCGAAATTCACGGCAATTGGACGGTGAAGGCGTATCTCGATGGACAAGTCGTGAAAGGCGGCAACAGGGCAGAGATATACGCTCGAGTAGACGCCGGCGAAGTGTCCGCATTGGCATCTGAATTTGCCTGCGTTGAAGAAATTTATGTTGGGGCCGAAGCCAGGTGTTATATTGCTGCGAAAGACGCGTTCGGCAATCCTTCCCAGCTGCTTGGCACTGGGCAATTGAATGGCTATTTGGTTGAGGCAGGAGACGAGGATCACAGCGCGAGAATAGCCTTGATCGACCCATTGACAAACACGATCGAGTATGGTCTTGAGAGCTCGTGCTCTTATGGCCCAATACCCGCTGCTTTAAGCACCGGGTCTTCGTTTTGCGCTACTTTCGTGGCTCGTTGGAAAGTTCCTTACATGGTGTCAAATTACACCGCAACTGTTCTACTAAGCACTACATATCTCAGCATTGCGCAAAACATGGACGTCATTACAGCTCTTCCGCTACAGTTGTCTGAAAATGCTTCAACCTTTCTCTGCGCGGCTTCCTCAGGGGAATCTCAGCACTCAGTAGATGAACATTTGTACTGTACGCTAACGCTTAGAAATGACCAGGGCGACTTGGTGGGTACCGAGGCTCTCGTTGAAGCCCTTGAAACTGTCGTAGTCACCGCTGGCCCGCAGCCAGAAAGCCAAATCGCCTTTATGTCTTTGGGCTTGTTCGGTCTCACCTTAACATCGCACTTCGCGCAAACTGCCGAGATAGCTCTCCGTTCTCTGTTTTCGCCAGAGTTCCTCGCCCCTGCTGTTCACGTTGATTTCATCTCCGGTGAAGCGAATGCATCGATGTCTATAATAAAATGCCCCACTTCTGCATTTGTTGCTTCTGAGTCGAACCAAGTCAAATGTGGAATCACCTTCAAAGACAAGTACGGCAATAAAGCCAAAGCTGATGAGAGCATTCTCCAGACAATCTCTTGGAATCAACCCACTTTGAGCAAGTCGGGGATGGCGTTTAGCTGGGCATCCGAGGAATCGGCGACCGCTGATGCCTATGTAACCTTTCGTAACATCACTCAGGCTGGGACTTACAATAGTGTGCCGACCTTGGGGGGGCAGGCATTCAACCTCACCCGTAGCCAACTTCAAATCACCATTTCTGCTGCACAGCCATCCTCGACACATAGCTTGTTTCAGTGTCCATCTGTTGTCTCTGGAGGAGCGGTCTTACAATGTGTCATCACCCTAAAGGACGCGTTCTCCAACCAGGTGTTACAGAACTCAACTGGGCTTGCGGCGACCTCAGTGTTCACCAGCGGAGAGAAAATTATCGGCACGGTAAAGTATCTGGACTCTCAGTTGGTGGCGCAAATCATTGCGCCGGCATCGGGGGGTAACATGAGTGTCAGTGTTAGTCTAAATGGACTTCCGATTGGTTCCAGTTCTTCAAGTAAGGAAGTGATTGTGATTCCCGTGAAGATATCGATAGGGATGTCCAAGTGGGCGTGCTCTCACCAAGACTGGATCATTGCAGGGGAATCGGTTTCGTGTTTATTCTACGCCCGCGATGAGACCGGGAGTTTAGTTGGAGATTCTTCACTGGGCAGGCAACTCATTTGGCAGATCCGGAGTGGCGGTCTAACCGAAGCGCTCAACATTACTTACGCTCGTGTTGGGACCTACAACACTTCTTTCGTTCCAAAGTTTAGCGGGACGCTGGTTTCGTCATTGAAATTTGCCGAAGCTAGCGGAGAGGCTCTGGAGATTTCCTCTTCGAGCTTTCAAGTCCGTGCTGGGCCAATAAGTATCCAGAGAACAGACGTTTCGTGCTCTTCGGTTTCTGCAGATCTCAGCAGCTCAAATACCATTCCCCTGTGCTATATTACGCCACGTGATGTCTTTGGCAACAAAGTCAGTGCGACCAACATTTCAAACGCGTTCAGCGCTAGTCTTCCTTATGCTGTGAGCGGGGCTACTAATGGTAAAGTGTCCTCATTAGTGTGGAGTGATAATCTTCGCACCGTCAATGTTCTTTTCACCGGCATTCGAGCCGCCGGAAATTGGTCCATATCTGTCTCGTATCTCGGCTCAAAACTTCCTCGGGTCGGATACCTGAATATTCTCCCTGGCACAATGTCGTCTTCCAGAAGCGCGCTGGTTTGCCCCACCAGTATGATCAGTGGAACCGAGGTGAGGTGCGCCTTCCAGTTTCGGGATTCCTACGGAAACTCTCTGAGTAGTATCCAGTCGGAGAGCGTCGTGGCAAAAGGCAATTATACCTTTGCATCGGGTGCGGGGTCGCAGACCCTCTTCGCCTTTACGCAGCAGAGCTCCGACGGTGCATGGTATTCGACCTACCGTCTGCCTAAAGAAGCTGGCGTCCTCGAAGTGTTTGCATACGTCGATTCTAAATCCATCGGAGAAGCCGCTTTTGTGCCGGTAAACGCTTTGGAAATCTCTACGAATGCATCAACGGTTGATTGTACCCTTCCTCTCTCAGGAAGTCTCGTGGCCGGCAACACCGTCAACTGTCTCATATATCTCAGAAACTTGAGCGGTGAGTACGTTGGGAATGAAAACCTCCTGTCTGCTATTGCACCTTACGCGCTGCTCAGCTCTACTCCAATCGAAATCCCCTACACTTTGAAGTACGTTCAAAGCGGGGTATACAGAGCCACTCTTGTCCCTAAGAAATCTGGGTTGGAGACTTTGGGGTTTGCTTTTGAAGGAGCCCCTTTTTCAACACAATTTCAGCTTGCAGTTCAGCCAGGGGCTATTGATCCTCTCAGCTGTAACCTGAGTTGCGAGGCTTCTGTGTTCAGCGTTGGGGATGTCTTTCGCGGTTGCTCCATATCGCTTTTTGATTCTTTCGGAAATCGAGCGGGGTCCCGCGATACATTGGACTTTGTTACCTTTGAAAACTCTGATGACATGGCTACTACTGCAGTTACTTGGGACCAGAGCACAAACTTGGGCGGAGTAGTGGAAGTCGGTGGTGTCTTCAGGTCTGGCGAGCTGTCCTTGAGGGCTTACTTTGCTGGAATCTTATTTGGAGATGTGGCTCTCAAAGTGCTTCCTGGGGTCGCGGAGTTGAATTACTCCGCTTTCTCCTGCCAAAGCGGGAACTCTAACGTGGTAGTTGCCTCAACATTTGTATGCGAGCTTCGGGTTTTTGACGCACATCAAAACCCGACTTCAAGCTTGGCCACCGGCTCGGCATTCTTTGTGCATGTAAGCTCCTGGTCAAATGAGACTTCCTCAGAACAGCGTGAAAGCTGGTTTCCGCTCGAAAAGAGCGAAACGACCACTGGACTGTTTCGAAGTACTCTAAGTGCACCTTCACGTCCGGGAACAGCGGACATTGATGTCTTGTATAACGGTCAAATTCTTGCTTCCGTGCCTGTGGTGCGCGTTGACGTGATTCAGCCGAACGTCAACAGCGCAGCATCGGCTGTAGTGTGCTCCTCCACTGCGCTCACAGCTGCTGCAACTGCAGGAACGGTGTTTTCTTGTGACGTTCAACTTGTTGATGAAGATTTTGAGGCTGTCGGAGAACCCTCTATTCTTGACAATGTATTAATTTTATGGGACGGATCTCCAGTAGCGGACGTGACATTCATTGAGCGAGGAGTGTTTCAATTCTCGTTTCGCGCCGTACGAGTAAGTTCGCCTGCATCCCTGCGAGTGACTTACTCGGGCGACTCTGCGACATGGCCACTCAACATCCGTTATCAGAATCTCACTTCTACGAGTATCAGTCCAAACGTTGTGGCAGCTCAGGTGTCTGCGGCTAAATCTGCGCTGGCATGTTCCCCCAAAGTGATTAGTGGAGAGGATATTTCTTGCACTTTGCTCTTTAAAGATGAGTGGGGTAACCGAGCGGGCTCAGAGGAGACTCTTCAACGTCTTGGGTTCGCACAATTTCGTCCGGAGATTGCTACAGAGGTCAGTAAAACATGGTTTGGCTCCATCTGGAGCTATGACGCTAAAGTTGTGGTATCAGGTATGACTGAGACCGCAGGAGAATACACATTTCCTTGGTTTCTTAGTGATGGGGCCGATTCGCTTGAGATTGCCACACTCACGACAATAGTGGCCCCCGGGCCAGTGAGTATTGCTACAAGCTCGTTCTCGTGTCCGGGGAATGCAGCAAGCGGAAGTACCCTGAACTGTCATCTGAATCTTGTGGACAGGTTTTCCAATGCACTGTCGTTACAGGATGTGAAGACCAAGGAAATATCTTTGCGCTTGTTTGCATTAGATGGGAGCTCTCCACTCGTCTGGGGCACTGCCCACGGAACATCTGACGGCGGCATTGCTGGAATTTTGGACCTCCCGGTTGTCCAAACCTCTACTAGCTTTCGACTCGAAGCCGCTATCAATTCAAGTCTCATTCGCAACGAGGATTCTGATACAACCTCACTTGTTATCGCGGTCGCACCCGTCCCTGTTCGTGTGAATGCAGGCACCTTTCAGTGTACTTGTGCGGATCTTACGGCTCCCGTTCTCCTACAATGCTTCTTTAGTGTTCAGCTCGAGACTCTGAGTTTTGATCTCGAAGACCTCGGATCTTCGGCCCAGAGGTCTTTTCTGGAGGGAATCTCTTCACGATTCTCGGCAAGGGCGACTTTAGGATCTGGTATAACCAAAGGAAGCGGTGCCTACCATGTGGAGAGTTTATCGTTTGGTACCAATTTCAATCTAACCAACGCTGGGGATGTGACAGTCGCACTTCTTCTCGATGGGACTGAAGCGGCTTTCTCGGAGACATTCACCGTCATCCCAGGTGCGCCTAAGATAGATGGTTCTAGTGCCTTCCTTGCTTCTAGCGTTGTCGCCGGGGAGAATCTGGACATCATGGTCGTTCTGCAAGATGCGTTTGGGAATCGCTACGATGATGGAAGCTCAACTCAATCGCTTGATATTGAGACAGCAGTCAGTGACGCTCTCTCTGGGGCCAGAGTGACATCAGAATGGCTATATTCTGATATCTCTCAGTCCACCTTGACTCTTACTTTGTCTCAATTCCAAAAAGCAGGGGAGTATTTAGCCAATGTTGAGATTGGGGGCAACGCAATCAGCGTACCGTTTAGTGTATCCCCCACAAATTTTAATGCGTCGCAAAGCGTCGTAGATTGCCCTAAGACGGTGAAAAGCCAGAGCACACTTTCGTGCAAGCTGTACTGCTTTGACTTGTTCGGAAACCCGACAAACAATTTGGTCGACTCCCTATTCCTCATTGGAAATATTGTAAAGGCGAACAGTACAACGGAGAAGTACGCAACTCCAAAATTGCACAAGCTTGGAGAGTACATTGCCACTCTCCAGGTGCCTTCTGGTTCTACAAGTATTGAGATTGTGGTGCAGTACGGTGCTGAGGCAGTTGGTGACGTTGTGACGGTTGGTGTGGAGGAGTTCGAGCCCAACGCGGAGCTTTGTTCCATCGAAATTGTGCCGCAACTTTCCACGGCACGGCGGCTTGAGGGCTCCCATGCCGCGGCAGGTACCGTGGTCAATACACTCGTCCGAATTTATGACAGTGCAGGACTTCTATCTGGTGATGAAGGTATGGTGTCGCTAATGGTTGTCGAAATGTATCAGTTGGGGTATGCTGTCAGCTCAGCTGTCATTTCATCGAGCGTGTCATTCGTGAGCACTGGTATGTTTTTGGTTGGCCTAAATTCTACGTTGTCCGGCGAATTTGAACTTCGAGTTACCATCTCGCACAGTCTGGTATTGGAAACGCAGCTATCAATTTCGCCCAGCGAGTTTTCTGCGGACAGAAGTTCTCTAGATTGCGCTGGAATGGACGGCCAAAGCGTTGGAGAACAGGTCACTTGCTTTGTGATGCTCCAGGACGGATTCGAGAACTTTATATCCGCCACGGAAGAGTATATTGCGGACCTTCAAGTGTCGATGTCAAGTTTAGAATCGGATAATAGCATTTATCGGGCAAGCGAGATACAGATCGAAGATGACGGATCAGTCCGAGTTACTTGGGGCAAGGACGTTGTTCTGGAATCTGGATCGTTTCAGGTATCTGCCCTGTATAAGGATGCGAAGTTCAGTGATATGCCAAGGTTTTCGGTGTTCGCATTGCCAGCAAGCCCGCTGTACTCTTCCCTCTTGTGCCCCTCTGTTATTTATGCAGGGGCGGAACTGCGCTGCGAGCTAACTGCTGTGGACGCTTTCGGAAATCTGGCTACAGATGTGGGACAACTCTCTATTGTCGGCGTTGCCGACGAGCGGGAATTCTTCCCTGTGATCTCAAGTGCAGACTCCGAGTTGGATGATCGATTCTATGTTTCAGCACCCTTTCCTTCAAGTGACTCTGGGTCATTCACAACTCTCGAAATCGCAATTCTGGGTAGCGAGAGCTCTGTTAAGGTCACGGTCGAGAATCCTAGTGTCGATTTGTCAAAGTCGCAGGTCTTATGCTCCAGCTCCACTGTGATGGCTGGTATATCGTCACAGTGCGTGGTCTGGCTGCTAGATCACGATGGGCAGGCCATAAGCAGCTCTGCCATTTTAAAGTTACTGACTGTCGTTTTTCAGCCGCACGACTTCGCTTCGCTTGAGTACGTTGGGGAGCTTGGAAGTGGATTTTATTCTATTAGATTCACCCCGCAGGTTGCCAGCCAGGTCGAGCTTCTTGTATCGATGGAAAATAGTGCATTTCCGGCCATTCCGCTTCTTGTGCAGGCGGGACTTCCATCGTGGGAAGAATCCAATCTTAATTGCTATGAGCCAGGCGGTGGTAACATGAAGAGTGGCGAACCTGTCCATTGTGAGGTGCAAGCTCGCGATGCGCTTGGAAACAAGATCAGTGCAAGCCAAGTGGTGCTTAGCACGGCACTTCGGGTTCGTGCGTCTACTTCTTTACAGAGTCACTTCGTCCAGGTTAGCAACTCGGGGACATCTCTCTTTGCTGAGTTTGGTGCTGGTGTCCTACGCGCCGCTGGTAGCTGGAATTTCTCGTTAAGCAGCTCCTCTGAAATATTCTCCTCCGCAACATACAATCTGTTGCCAGGAATTTCGGTCCCCTCCCTGGGCAGTGTTGTTTGCCCAGAGAAAGGAGAAGGCTCTGCGCGGGTCACCTGTACTATCAGAGCGGTGGACAAGTACAAAAACCCTAGCAATGACACTGAGGCGCTCCAGGTGTCAGTGCGAGCTGAAAACTCCGGCAGGCTAATTATTCCCTTGGTCTCTTACGATTGGTCTCAAGGGATTTTTCAGGCGACGTTTGTTTCTCCGGTCACTGCTGAGGTTCTTCAAGTCTCTGCCTTTGATGCTGGAGTCCTTATTGGTGATGGGGTACAGACCGTCCAAATTTCGCCCATTCAAATTAATGAGGGACTGTCCACCTTCGAATGCGATTCAGGTTCCCTTACTGTAGGTGAATCTGTGAATTGCGTTATTCAGTTGAGATCTACAACGGGGCAACTCGTTGGTGGCCAAGACTCGTTGGCACAATTCGAAGTCATTGGACGTGCCTCTGATGGGCGCAGTGTGACCGCAAACGAAATGGCGATCTCTTTCGTTAGAAAGGGGACTTTCGGCTTGACGATGTCCCCCACCAAAGCGTCCACATACTTTTATCGCGTTCTCTATGCAGCTACGCAGACCGAGAAAAAAGCAATCGGTTCCGCATTCACGGCGACATTTGCACCACTTCGTGTAGCCAGTCACTTGGAGCTAGCATGTGAAGATTCAATTTCTGCGACTAGCTCTGTGCGATGCAAGGTGACTTTGCTGGATCGTTATGCAAACGAGCTTCCTTCAGCATGGCTCAACAAAGAAGCACTCAGTGTTGTGGCAGCGCATTCTTCGGGAACCAGTAAAGCGATGGAAATTGCTCAGTCAAGTGATGGAGACTATTTTGTGGTTGGAAATGCAACAAATAGTGGAGTCTGGCGCATAACGGCCCGTCTAACCGCTCAGCAAGTACAAGGGTCCGCCGAGTTCAAAGTTTACCCAGGGCAATTGCATGGCCCAAATGTAGACTTTCTTTGTCCACAGGAAGGATATGTCTCAAGCTCGGTGCTCTGCACCTTCACTCTTCGAGACGAGTTTCAAAACTTGATTAGTAACATCACTGCATCCGAAGACATGCTGAGGAGCGCGCTTGTACAGGGCAGAGGGCTGGAGACGGGTTCATTCGCGTTTGGGAGCTTGGAAGTTCGGGATTCGAAGCTTATGGTTCGGGTCTGGCTCCCTTCAACGGCTCAAAGTGTCGAGGTAACAGCAGTTCTCAAGGAGGATCTTAGCAGGATACTGACGCAAACAATTGAAGCAAAAGAGGTTGCGTTGTCTTCGGCCAGTTCTCATATTAGCTGTGACGCGAGTGCGGTTTCTGCAAATGCAACTGTCACTTGTACATTTGAGTCAAGGCTAAGTGACGGGAAAAGGTTTGGAGCTGCGGCGTTTTTTGCCTCTTCCATATTAGTTCGGATGAATTTGTCTGGGCAAATGGTCCATCCTGAGAGAACTCAAGTTCTACAAGAGGGGGTTCTACAAGCTGTTTTTCGACCACGAAGAGCAGGGTCTTCGACCGTCGAGGTGCTCTTGAACAGCGAGGTGTTGCCACTTGCAAGCCCAAGTATATCTGTCTCTGCGGGGGCAATTGCTCTCTCGGCATCAGATATCAAGTGTCCTAGGACGGTAGACGCGGGGTCTGCAATTCCCTGCAAAGTGAATCTGCGGGATGCTTTTTCGAACCAAATCACTTCGCTCACCGCGTCTTCTAGTTTGTACGTGTCGGCGTATCATTCGTCCCAAGGTCAAACTGAGGGCCTGGTGACCAATCTTACTCTGGCAGATGGTGGAGGAGCGTTTCGTTTTCAGGCAACAATCGATGGGGCAGAAAGGAGTGGTCAATGGGCAGTCCAGCTGCAGTTTGCAGTGGGGAAAGTTCGCGCTCCGCCTGAGGGATATGTAACAGTTGTAAGCGCGGAAGTGCACCCTGAGTCGTCCATAGTCACCTGCCCCTCCGAGTCCAACCTTTTGAAATGCTACATATCACTTGCAGATAAATTTGGTAACCCTGTACCTCTTTCTAGCGAGTACATTACGTTACATGGCTCCCATCCAACGTACGGCGACTATTTCGGTGTGATCGAGCAAGTCTCAAGCACAACTCCTGGTGACGACACTCATATTGGGCTCATAAACCTTCCAGCAGTGAGTATGGAGACCAATTTCACTGTGGCGTTGTATGTCGGATCGAATTCTCAGGCGGCATCACGCAAGACTGTAACAGCGCCTTCTGGATTGACAGTCAAAATAATCCCCGTTCAGGTGGATCTTGAGCGGTCTTTTCATGTATGCTCCGCAGATACTGTCACGGCCGGAGACTGGATCTCTTGCAGCATTTTGTTGTACGACGTCGAAGGGTCGTTCATTGAGGATCCGGGACTGGCGAGCATGCTGGTGCCAAAACTTCGCAACGCTGGATTGCCCCTGAATTCGTCCAAGGTAACCTTCGCATACTCTGGCCTGTTTCAGTTCAAGTTGCAGCCGCTCTACACTGGCAAGGCAACAATATCCGTGGAATACCTCGGGGCTGCTATGGGTACCCAAGAGGGTCTCAGTTTCACAGAAGTCACTGTTTTGCCGGGAATTATCGACCCTGCGCGATCCAATCTGTGGTGCGAAAAAAACTCCATAGAAGCTGGCTCGTCGATTAACTGCCTCCTCTACGCTAAGGATTCCCTTGGAAACCTTGCTGGTTCGGAAGATGACGCTCCAAGCTTTTCGATTGGGGCAACTTCTATCTCCGATGCACAGGTCCAAGCTACCTCAGCAGCTGGAGTGTTTTCCTGCGACCTAATTTTACAGAAAGCGGGAAACACCACGCTTCAAGTGAAATACATGGGCTCTGCCTTGGGAGTGAAGTTTGCTCTTCAAGTGACACCACTTCGAGAGGTAGATTATGAACTGTCTACCTTTGCATGCCCGGAATCAGTTTTTGCCGGAACCTCCTTTGTTTGCGCTTGCCTTGCGGTGGATTCTTTCGGAAATCCAACGGGGCAAACCAGCGAAGATGCTTTGCGAATCAGTGCGACTGCAACAATAGGAGCTCAGATCGTGAATGTAAACCGAGAGTTTGCAGGTGAAATAGGCAGATTTCGATTCGCAATGCGAGTGAACCAGCCCGGTACGCTTGTATTGAAGTACGGCCCCTCAGGGATTCGGAACATTCAAGTTTCTCAGGTGGAGCTTGACCCGGAGAACTGTGAGCTCTTATGCCCTGTGAAAACTGCCGTGTCTGCAGGTGATGTAATCACCTGCCAATTGCAGCTTCGCACCTCGGAGAACGCTTTATCCGGGGGCGAAAGCGCTCTCTCTCTAGTTAAGGCAAAGGTGCGGAATGGTGGGTTTGTTTCCGACGCTAGTGTGCATTTCTCGGGAAACACAGGAGTCTTTCTACTTCAGCTTGACCCCATAAGACGCGGGAATGCAAAATTGAGCGTGAGCATTCAGCAGTCCGGACAATGGTACGACTCCTCGGTCGCTCTTTTCTCGGTCGGTGCTAGCTCACCGGATTTGACTACCTCATACTTGTCGTGCGCAGACGCGGACTCATTCTATGGGGGAGTCGTCAAGCAAAGTACGAATGCAAGCGCGGAAGACATCTTTCGCGTAGGAAACTATGTCTCTTGCTTTATCCATCTCAGGGATAGGTACGGAAATCCTGCAGGCACAAGTGAATCAGTAGGTGACGTCACCATCTCGATCGAAGGCGGAGCAACCACGCTAGAATCGAGCCACAGCGAGCTCACATACCACTCAGAGGGCAAGTTGACACTAAGATTGTTTGTCAAAACTATTGGTTCTGTTCTCGTGCGGCTCGCGTTACGGGATACCGCAACTTCCTTAGCCAACGAATGGATAGAGAGGTCCTTTGAATTTGAGGGTGGGCCCGTGGATCCTTATTACACCGATGTGAAGTGTCCTGACCAGGTAATGGTAGGAAGCGAGGGCCGATGCTTTGTCTACCTGTATGATTCGTATTCGAATGCACTCACGCACACCCAGGTCGCCCCAAGTGACGCAAAATTGTCTGCCAAAGTTTTAGTCCAAGAAAAGTTTGTGCCATATCGGATGATTCGTGGACCAGAGTCCTGGGAACTTGCGTTTCGACCCAAGGTAGAAGGACTTGTTCAAATTACTCTTAGCGGGGCGTCGTCTACTCTTGAAAATCAACTTGAGCAAGTCGCCAGCGCATCAACTTTGGCTGTCCCGTTCACATTCAATGAGGAGCTGTCTTTCATTGTTTGCCCAACTGAAACAGTTTCAGCCGGATCTCTCGTGACGTGTACTATGTCTTTGATTTCCGATCTTGGTGAGCTTGTCGGAGATGCAGCGGTCGGACCAAGTGTAGCTTTGTTGGTAAATAACGGAGGGCAGACGCTTGTAACGTCCGTGCAATATCTCTCAACAGGGAAATTTGCAGTTTCATTCACTCCCACCTATAGCGGCGTTGAGGGCATTGGCTTTGCCCTGATTTCCCTCAACGGGTTGACGGTCGCCACCTTGGGAATTCAACCAGCGGAAGTTGATTTTGGTAAATCTTCTTTCACATGTGAAGCTGCGAGTGTAGTCGCCGGATCGGAACTCTTATGTGCTGCAAAGTTTCGGGATGCTTTTGGAAATCCCACTTCGCAGAATGTGGACCTGGAGCAAGTATCCATCACTCATGTTGAAGAGGCAGGTGCGCTGGTTGGAAGTCGATTCGCCAACGTCTCTGTGTCGAAGTCGAGCTGGGGCAGGTTCCAATTTTCGATAACCACGAAGGAAAGCGCATCCAATGCAACAATCCTTGCAATGTATGCCGGTGTAGAAATAGGCTCCCCAGCCTTCGTAGAGATTTTGTCGGCTACGCCATCTGCCATGCTCTCAACATTGTCATGTCCTTTGAGCCATCCATATGCAACACCTTTGCTCTGCGAATTGAGCCTAGTCGATCCCTTTTCGAACGTCATCACGGACGACAGGTTCCTGGAAGTCGTGCAAGCCGTCGCAACGAATACTGCGGACCCGTCCATCTCTCCATTGCTTGGAGTTCTGGAAGTGTCCAAGCGGTTGTCGGATGGAGTCTTCATTGTCGCATTTGACGATGTAACCCCGTTGCAACTGGGAGGGATTCAAGTGACCCTGGTGATAGCAGGGAAAAATTCAGAGCCCGCTCACATAGAAATTCTAGAAGGCAAGGTAAACCCGCAAAACTCCAAAGCGTTTTGCTCAGAAGACGCAGTTGCAGGTGGGGGAATCACCTGTACTACGGTGAGCTACGGTGCGGATGGGTCCATCGTCGGTGAAGCATATGAAGCTGGTGCCATTGCAGTGTCCCTAGTTCCTGCCCATGCAACGAACCTGTCAGGTCTTGACACCGAAGATCGCCAATCAGCGCTGAATACACACTTTGCTGGAGGTGTCTTTTCGAGCGGGGCCCTGGCTAATACGGCTGGTGAAAGTATGTATCAAGTGAAATTTCTTGGGGTGTCTGGAAGGAGGATTTTGTCCGATGCCACTGTTCAGGATGTGACACCAGCGGTTGTTACTGTTCAGGCTGGGCCTATTGCTGCAGAAGAGAGCTCCGCGATTTGCGCAGACGGAACTGTTGGACTCCCTGTTAACTGCATCTTGTACGCGAGGGATGAAAGCGGGAATCCATCCGGTAGTGAAGCAGACTTGGACGCCTTTCAAGTCGTACTCCAGGGGTCTGGGGGTGTAAGCGCCATTGAGGTGGATGTCATGTACGGAAACGAGACCGGGATTTTCTCCGTTGTACTTTTCTCGAATACTTCCTTTGCAGACCTGGGTGTGGAGATTTCGTACCAATCAAGTTTGTTATACCAGGGAACTTTGGCCATTGGACCTGGTCAGCTGGATCCGAAGTCGGTTGCAATGCATTGCGTGGAAAGCGCACCAATTAACGCGACATTCCCTTGTTATATTTCTGCTAGTGACTCGTTTGGAAACCCGTCGACAGAAGGGTACGAAGCCTTGCTGAGCTTGACCACAAATGGTGCTAACTCTAGCAAGGATATCCTGGACGCTTGGAGCTGGTTTTTGGAAAGTGAAGAAATAGTCGTTTGGTTGGAGTCCGGGTCGGCACCCAATGAGGTCGAGGTGACTTTGATGGTCGCAGGAGCAACCAATTTAACCTGGACTGTACACATTTTTCAAAGCTTAATTAGCGCGACCCAGTCCACTATGATTTGCCCTGATGAGGTCACAGCAGGAGAGGACATGATGTGCACAGTGTTCACTAAAGACTCTTCTGGAGAGCAAAGTGGCAACGAGTCGGATGTGTATGGTATCAGAATAATCGGTGATGAGAGCACCACTATTAATGCGGTGGAGTTCGTTTCCACCGGCATCTATTCTGTTCGTCTAAGTCTGTTTATTGCATCGTCGGTAAATTTGATGGGAGTCTTGGCAGGTGTGCAGATGAGCGAAGGGCACACCGTAACGGTAGTTGCGGGATCTGTGAACTCCCTCAATAGTGAGGTCACGTGTGGAGGCAGGAATGCGAGTAGCCCTACTGTTGTCGCCGGGAGTGAAGTGAGTTGCTGCATCAAGCTGAGTGATGCGTACGGCAACCCCATCTGGAGCGAGACTGGTGGTCTTGGATTATCAGGGTCAATGACGACTGTGCAAAGCTCTTCGGATCAATCGCTGACGCAGCTGGCACCAAACTCGACAATGTCAAACGAGAGCCAATGTTATGTGCTATTATTTGAAAACTCGACTCTTTCAGGGGTGGGCACCGTCACCGTATACTACGGGGCGTCTAATTCAGTGATTGGAGAATCTGTATCGATGGAGGTACTGCCGCTCGAACCAGTGAAATTACGTGAAATGGATTGCCCGCAAAAAACGGTAACGAATGCCTCACTGGTGTGTACCTTGTATTTTGAAGACGAGCTTGGAAATTTGGCCGGAAACACTTTAGGTGAAGTAGAGAATATGACGACTTTACTCTCGGTTGAGAACAGCGTATCGGGAACCCAGTCTTACGAAGTCAAGAAATCCGGAGGAATTGTGGGACTCTATGAACTCCATTCCGAGACGTGTACGTCAAATTGTGAACTGACTGTGTCCTTGAATGATTTTTCAGAATCCGTGGACGTTTCGCCGGGAAGCATTGAGCCTGCGCTGTGCAATGCAACTTTGGAAGAGCCAGCTTCGCAGACACTTGTTGCTGGCGAAATGTTCAGTATACTTCTCACTGCACGAGATGTGAATGGCAGCCTTAGCGGGAACGAATTCGAGCTTCCTGCCATCGGCATCCAAGATGGCAATGCCTCGAAGATTGACACTCTCAAGGTCAGTTACATCTCGAATGGTCTCTACCGTCTTGTTGGGGTACTGTCATCTGCGGGGCCAGCCTCGTTGGTCATCACATACGGCACTTTCGAGATTGGATCTTTTGCGATGAGTGTTGTGCCAGACAGCTGGGCAGTAGCTCACTCTACACTACTGTGCGACTCGGATGGTTGGATTGGCGTTACGATCAACTGTTCGCTGTCTCTGCAAGACCTTTATGAGAATCGCATAACAGACAATGTTGCAGTCAAATGGGACGTATCAAGTGATAATTTGGAGCCGATACCCGAGTCCTCATGGGAAGTTAATGTCACCTCGCAGTTTGATGGCTCGTTCCTCGTGCAATTGTTACTTTTGGAAGTTTCTGAGAGCACTAGAGTGGTATTGAGTGCGTCGAATAGCGAAGCGCCAGGCTCAGCTGAACTTCTCTCCAGCGAAATTTCAGTTGTTGTCCCAAGTTCTTCGCCAACGCTTATCCCGACGGAATCCCCCACAGAGTCTCCTTCGGAAGCTCCCACAGCACAGCCGTCTGCCCAGCCTTCTTCCTCTCCGACCATGTCACCAACTGAAGCGCCAAGCACGGAAGCCCCAACGCTGGAGCCAACAGTCTCGCCGACCCTGGAGCCAACAGTCACACCAAGCAGATCCCCAACGACAGCAGGACCAACTTGGTCACCAACGAATGAGCCCACAAGTGACCCCACGCTTTCACCGTCATCATCACCTACAGAAGCGCCAACGGAGTCACCTTCATCATCACCAACGAGCCATCCCACCGAGGCACCTACAGCGGCACCTTCTGTTTCCCCAACTCGCAGCCCGACAGATATCCCAACGGCATCTCCAACTCTTTCGCCAACAAGTGCTCCAACAGATACCCCAACACAAAGCCCATCTGAAGCACCCACAGCGTCACCAACGCTTTTACCGACATACAGCGTTGGCCAGTTTGAGTTTGAGCCTGCCTTTCTAACTCTCGGTGAAGTGGACGATGGGAATGCAGTTGCAACCTATTCGCTGTATATCGACTTTGACGCAGAGACTCTGAATGGTACGATTATGCTGACAATATCGAAGCCTGAAGAAGGCAGCGTGGACTTCAACGGGACAGTCAACCCAATCGAGTACGAAATTGGATACGAGTTCCTGGGGGAGCCGCTCCCTGTGCACTACAATCTCCCGAGTGATGAGATTGCCCAGGGTACTCGGGAGGTCAAAATTATACATTCTTTGACAGTTGAACACCAGGATTTTGGGCGGCTCGTGTATGACAAAGAGCTTCGCGTTACAATCATCGACAACGACGTTGCAGGCCTTAATGTGACCCATCTTGAGCTCGAAAATAATGCAACTAGACTTGAGCTGGACGAGGGAACTGGCTTTGCGAACTATACTGTTTCGCTCACTTCGGAGCCGACGGGTGTTGTGGTGATTGTTCCTCGATCGCAAAAAGGGGTGTGTCAAAGTACAGTTACTGGGATGATGGATTGGGGCTTGGCTTGTGACTCCACAATCGAATGCATTTCGTACGACGAGGAACTTGACTGCAATCTTGCGGTCAGCCATCTGGTCTTTGATCCAAATACTCTTCATTTTGGCCCTTCGAATTGGTCTCAAGCTCAAACCGTTCTCGTGACGGTTACAAATGACGAGTACGCAGGACCAAACTCAAGATCAGTTCGTCTCTGGCACACTGTGGAAACGTCTGAAGACTCGGCATATAGCGAACTCAAAGCATCTGGCTCTCGACTTGAAGACTTTGAGGTTGGGATTTTCGACGATGACATCCTAGGTATCAACACAGACGTGGTTGAATACTTCTTGGTCGAAGGGGAAGAGGTGCGTGTCAATGTGAGCTTGACCTCAAAGCCGACGGCCGACTTGCAAATTCAGCTCGGGTTCTCGGAGATGCACTGGGGGGAGCAGCCTCTCAACACATCAACTTTCGTGTACAACGTTTCCAGAGAGGTTCAGGATTGGAGCCGTGAGATAGAATTTTCTGTACCCAGCTTTGATGACGACATTCAAGACCCCACCCCAGTCAGGCGAGAAACTTGGCGCTTGAAGCTTCTTTTGAACGGGGAAGCGATCGACGAAATAGATCTCAATTTCACGTCATTTGATAACGACTTGGCGGCGGTCCAAATCAATACATCAGGGGAAGTCATTGCCTTGGATGAAGATGTTCAAGACGACATGGCGATGTACTCCGTGAGGCTTTCATCGAAGCCTCTTGGGACTGTGCTCGTATCTGCCTCTTCCGCACCGGTCCCAATCACCCGAACTTGGATAGACCCGTGCTCTGGCAATAAATCTTTCGAAACTATCATGGTTGAGCAGGTCACGATTGAGCCAGAGACTTTCGTCTTTGATGAGGCAAGCTGGGAAATTGCACAGAATGTAGTAATCCGACCAAGTAAAGACCTGGTCTGGGAAGGTAGTGCAGGCAATTTGCTGAATGTGACAATAGAGCATCACTCGTCGAGTGACGTAGACCCAAATTACGATATGGACATGCGAGCGAGCACTGGCACTTATGGGTGTGAGGAAATAATGCAATACGTCGCTGTTCTGATGGCCTACGGGCTTGAATTTGAACAAGTCTTGTACAGGGCTTTGCAGCAAATGGAATCTTCTGTTGAAGCTGATCTTGTTCAACAGATGGACGTTGGCCTCAGCTCCTCCAGTGTAGCATGTCCGTGCGTGTTTGTGAGGGACGTTGCAGTCACCGTCACAGAGTCTAGCCACACGTCTGCCCCG
The DNA here is from genome assembly GCA_012862575.1 of Parietichytrium sp. I65-24A. Lineage (NCBI taxonomy): Eukaryota > Bigyra > Thraustochytrida > Thraustochytriidae > Parietichytrium > Parietichytrium sp. I65-24A. The sequence goes on along the minus strand of BLSF01000103.1, from coordinate 68,651 downwards.
GTGGTCACCAGGGCGCAATTTTTGCAGGTTGGAGATGTAATTGAGATCGAGTTTTCCAAAGATACAAACCGTCCAACGTGTACCGACCTTGCTTTTGGCGTAGAGACTGGCGACTGTTCAACGAATAAAAGTGATACGATTTTAGAAGTGGGCATCGCGTTGGGGTGGTCTGGCCTCGAATCGGACACCCATTGCCGATGGAAGAGTGCTACTGTGCTTCTCCTCTACGTTGGCCATGAAGCTCTAATAGAGCCTGGGCATTACATTTGGTTGGATGGAAGTATTTTGACGGCTGCCGGGTATACCGGTGACTTCATGCAAGAAACTGCCACCGAGTTGTCAGTAAAAGGTGAGGTTCCGGATCCAATTTCGTCACTGAGCGGTCCTTCGAAAGTTGGATGTGGAACTCAAACGTTTGTTTTGGATGCTAGCACTTCCGTTTTAGGTGTGCGAGGGTCGATAGGGTGGAGCGTGTCTGCAGAGGGAGTTGTTGATGACGCTTTGTTCGAGACACTTCAAGAGTTTCTCCTCGAGCGGAATGACAACCTTATTGCTACCATAAATTCCTCGTTGCTTGAAGCTGATGTACAGTACAATTTCACGGTTCAATTAACCAACTGGGGAATGCACTCAGACGCTGCTTCTATTGTGGTAACCAGAGAAAGTGGTGCGCTTCCGATCGTAGAAATCGAAGGAGCGCCCCTGGTAAGCCTTTTCAAATCGGAGGTGTTGACCTTGCGGGCCAAGGGCGAATTCATGCCTTGTGATCAAACTGGAAACGAGACGATCACCTCCTTCACGTACACCTGGTACACAGACGCCACCGCAGCAACGTGGGCCGACAACAGCGTCACCATGAGTACGGACCTTGGGACTTTAGTTCTTGTCAAGAATGATGCCTTGTATACAAGTAGTCGTTCTCTGACCATATCTGGTGCTTCTTTCCCATCGCTCTCAAGTTTTCGTTTTGTAGCCAAGGTTGAAGTGACCAAGGGAGATTTAGTGTACAGCGCTACCTCTCGTCCTGTATTGGTAGAGATAGAGCAAAGCTCACTCGTTGCTTCCATCTCCAAAGGAAGGAGGGTCACACACGGATTGGATAGGGACCTCCTCCTGGACGCGTCTTCCTCTTATGACCCCGACGGGGAATCAGAGAGTCTCCTGAATTTCTCATGGTCTTGCATTCTTGAGACCGACACCGATTCTAAACAGTGTGTCGACGCAGAGACCAGCGGTGCACTGGATTTGTCGACACAAAGGAGTGCGAACATGACAGTTCTGGCGACGAAGCTAAGTCCTGGTATGGTGTACGTTTTCAGCGTAAAGGTTGAGAAAGACGGCCGAGAAGCACGGGCCCAAATATATGTAGAGACATTGGAAGGAAGCCCTCCAGAAGTCAGCATAGATCCGATCGAATGTGGCGAGAGTTGCTTGCTTTCGGAGGACCTGCCGTACATCAACCCTTCCGAAAGGCTTGTGTTACGCGGCCGTTCATCGAGTGCTACTCCAAGTCTGCTCTGGGCGCAGGTGGACGGTGATATTCCAAACTCAGCTTTTGTCTCGGGAAATGTCCTGCAAGAGAGCTATTTTAGCACCCCTCTCACCCAAAGCACTTTGGTCATTCGAGGCAATGTTCTAACTCCAGGCGTCCAATACCGCTTTCGGTTGAGCGAGGCTTACAACGAAGGCACAAACATTTCATATGCAGAGATCGAGTTTGTTGCGAACGAAGCCCCTCGTTTAGGAAGCTGTGAGCTTTCGCCGAGCACCGGTGAGGAGTTAAGTACGCCATTTGCGATCCAATGTGAAGGGTGGGTGGACGAAAGCTCTCATATGCCTCTTCAATACCGGTTTGCGCGAATTTCTCAGAGCGGCGAAGAAAGCGCACTTGGTCCTTTCGGAAAGTCGTCACGCGGAACGTTCTATTTGCCTGCGGGCGTAAATTATGTAAAGGTATACGTTGCAGATCGCTATGGAGCGACAACTAGCATCTTACGCTCAGTGGAAGTCAGTCAGAGAACATTTGCTGTATCCGAAATAGCTCTGGAAGGCCAAGCGCTCCAGGAGAGCATGTCTACCGGCTCGCTTGATACAGAGACTATTTTGCAACAGTCACTTATCCTGAGCAGCGCTCTGAGCCGCAATGCCCAAAGTATCACAGAAGACGATCTCCAATCTTCTAAAACGCAAATACTCTCAGTGGTGGATTCTATAAGTAAGAGCAGTGAGCCGTCTGCGCAGGTGATTGATGGTTCGATGGAAGTTGTTCGGGAGCTGAGTAATGCACAGAGCACAATGTCAACAAATGACACTGTCCAAGTGCTCAACTTGGTGGAAAGTCTTGCAAAAACTTCATCACTCAATAACCTGAAGGTGGAGGAGAACACTGGGCACAAGGTTGTGCAGGTTTTGTCAAATGTGATGTCCAAGTTCAAATTTGAAGGAAATGCGACGACAACACACTTGAACGAAACAGACACTGTCTTGAAGCTTGTGAAGAGTAGCGTTTCCGCATTGAGGAAAGCAATTCTCCAAAATGTTGAAGCGGGCGAGGACGCTTTCGTGTCAGATCAAAGTAGTTTGAAAGTCTCCTTTGCTCGTCGAACTGGATCGAGCTTAGGTTCTTTGGCGTTGCCTTCGTCCTCTTCGGACACTAGCGCCGGCAAAGGCGGCCAAGCGGTCGAATTTCCTTCCGGAAGCGCGCTAGGGTTTTCTGACGCGCAAGTCGTGGAAATCGAGATGAACAGCTTTGGTGAAAATCCATACGAAAGCGAGACAGATAGTGGCAGCGACATGGCTTGCGGTGGTGGCCTGACCGCGGAGGTGGCAAGTATCACGCTGTATGACCAATCAAGTGGTGAAGAGCTGGTGGTCAGCAATGCTTCGGAGAAGATATGTATGGAGCTCCCAGTAACCGCAGCCTCTTGCTCTTCCATCGTAGAGAATCGGTGCGTTTATTGGAATAAATCAACGAGGGCGTGGAGCTCGGATGGATGTACAACGGTGTCACAGCCCGACAGTTCATTCACTCGCTGCTGTTGCACGCACTTGACGGATTTCAGCACTTTGCCATCGTACGAGGATAGTCTGAATGAAACAGACTACACATCTGTGGACCTGGAAAATGTGACACTTTCGGACTCGGTCACCACCTTGCTTGAAACGATAAGCGAAGGTTCCGGGGTAATCGTGGACCCAAGCTTGTTTGGTGACTTGATGCTAGCTGAAGACTCTGATGTCGTCAAACTTGTGGTCTTGGCGCAAGCTTCGCAAACTCTGGTCCTCGCGTTAGAAGATGCCGAAAAGTCACACTACGTCGAAACGATCGCGTCGATTGCGACAAATGCAAGCAGTTCGTTATACCGAGGCATTGCGCGTTCTTTGGTCCAATCTTTACCGGAGTATGCGGCAGATGTGCTGGTTGGAGTACTCCAAGTTGATTTGGTCCGCGAGGACTGGGGTGCGGTCGTGTTGCTTGTTGCAGACACTTTGACGCTTCTGAGCGATCTGAGAGCGACAAACCTAGGCACCTTGGTTGCTGTTCCAGCGAGTATCGCCCCTGAGATTGTAAACTTGTATCCATCTCTTCGCGAGAATGTGTTGGAAGGTATCCAATCGTTATCATCCCAACACACTTCCCAGGAGGTCAGCCGATCTTCGGGAGGGCTTCTCACAGCTGGTGGGCTGACCGTAACGGTACCGGCTGGTGCCGTGACTGATGTCGTAGCAACGGTCCAGGCCCGCGTTTACGATTGCGTGTTTGTGGCAATGTCGAATAGCGCTCGCACATCTGCGTCCGACTGTCACCTCCTCTCACCACATTCATTCGAAAAGGAGGTCTCAATGTCTTTTGATGTCACCTCAGACGGCGAAGACTTTATGTGCATGAAGACTTCCAACGAGTTGGACGTAGGCGGCTGGAAACAGGTGCCCTGCGTCTTCGACAAAGTTTTGCGCAGAGTTACATACTCCTCGCGAGAGTTCTCAATCGTCCGCGCAATTCGAATTTTCAGCTCAAGCGGTGCTCAGGCTTTGCCGGATACAGATGCAACGCTGCTGAAGCAAGTGCCTTCCCACCTTCTAGATCAGGTTGGATTCGGTATCGAACGCCTGGAGGGTCTTCAGCAAAGTGGAAAGTTTTCTGAATTTCACAATGCAAATAACGCCGGAAAATATGCCGAAGGAAGTGCAATTGATTTGCACAACTTCAACGGATTGGAAATAAGCTCCGGCGGAGACGTGTACTTGTCGGATGGATCTGAGATAGCAACTTCATCTAGTGATAGCGCACTGGAGAGTCAGAAATTTCAGGTGCTAGAGAGCGGAGGAATTCGGTTGAGGATCTGGGGAAAGCGTTTTGGCAGTGGCGAGTTCGATATAGCGTCCATAAAGGTTCCAAATCTTGACCGGACCTGTGTTTTGGAGGAGTTCGTTTCTTCGGAGGAGCTGGTTTGCGAGATTCGTGACGACCTGAAGGGTACGCTGAGGCGATTGGTGCTTTCCAACTTTATTGCGGCCACGGGAGGGAATTCCATAATCAATGCCGAGACAGTGCAAGTGCTAGGGAAGAGGGACGGAAAGGAGCTTCCAGACCCTGTGGTTTCCACGGTACAAGTGGATGTCGCGTCGCGAGCTCCGCAGTCCCTTGCCCTGTGTGAAGAAACCAAAACACTTGCCTGGTTCGATGCGAAAAAGTTCCAGGTCAAGCATGCTCAGGTGGAGTCCGGGGAGTTTTCCAGTAAAATTCAGTCGATAGATTTCAAGGAGGACATTGCTTCGGCGCTTTTGTTTTCACCGGATTGCTCGATATTATACGCAAGCCTGCGAAACAGTGGCCGCATCATTGCAGTGGACTGGCCCGTCTCATCAACGTCGGGGAAGTTGATACATACTGCGGTGGCTGGATCATTTAGGCAACCCATAGGGCTCGCGATCGATATTGCAAGACAGGAGCTCTATGTCGCAGAAGAAGGCGCGATAATACGCTTTAATCTGTTGGATAAATCGAGGAAGGAGATCGCTCGCGTTTCGTCGCAAGGCCGAATCACAGCTTTGGCGATCCAGCTTAACGATTCGACCACCAGTCTTCGAAAGCGTGGATACCTGTACTGGGCAGAGAGCAATGCGAATACGATCACGCGAATAAAGTTGAGCGGAGGCAAAATGGAAGTTCTCGCCAACTCTCGAGAGGGCGCGATCTTTTGGCCACAGCATCTTAAGCTGAGCGGCGATTATATCTACGTAGTTGAGCGTTTTGGAACCTTGAAACGTATTGAGTTGGGCACAGGAAAAGTAAAAGTTCTATTAGCTTTGGCAACTCAGGCTAGAGTTCGCGAGCTTGAAAAGACTGGGAAGCTTCTTGATAGCCGGGGGGCTCGCGTGGCAGTCTCCGCGCAATAGGAGTGAGAGAAGCTCAGAGTCCTCATAGCAGCATATAGCGCCGATTGTTTTGCGACTCAAAATCGTCGCAGCACGAAAGTATATGTTTAATTGCACTTTCATACGGTCGTTCACGATGAAATTTTATTTGATCCTTTTTCGCATTGTTTACGACTGGTAGTGCTCGAATGATTATGACAAAGCCTTGCCTAAAGCCGGAGAAAGAAGGGGAAAGAAAAGTGCGATGAATGTTTCGAACTAATGCGCGTATACATCACATCACAACCCATGCCTCGTCTTGAACATGCACTTGTTTGACGAAGCACAGCACAAGATGTTAAGTGAAAGAGAGAGGATAACAAAGGCGCTCTGGAGGCTTCGTATGCACTATTAAACAACACATCACATCATAACCAGAGGTCTCAAGATTCATGCAATGGAAAGGAAATACAACTGTTTTGTCTTTTTTTTGCGAGGGGGGATGGGGTTCACTGTCTGTCAATTCAACTTCTTCATTCGCCTTTCTTGTTTGGTCTGTAAGTTCCGACAACAATTGCGTGGTCACGCTCAAAAGGTTCGAGAGTGAGCTGCTCCTTTGGTTTAAACTGCTCCTTCTTGAGCAGGTTGACCTCTCTGACAAAAACTGTTCCAGGATCCACAGTCGAGTCGATGCAGCTTGCCTTGATAGAAATTATGAAGTGGCCGTTGTTTTTCAAGAAAGAGTGAGCATTGAGGGCAACAATACGAGCCTGATCCGGCTGTGCAACATCAGCAAAGATAGTGTCGACCATTCCGACGAGCATGCGGTACTTCATTGGCTGCCGAGCATCTTCGATGATTGGAATTACGTTTGTACGCATCTTAGCCATGGTGATGAGATCGCGCCCAGAGCGGTGGGAGAACTCAACGGCGTAGACAACACCAGTAGGTCCGACGATATCGGAAACGTGGCTGACAGTGGTTCCGGACGCAGCGCCAAGGTAAAGGACTTTATCGCCAGGGGAAATGTACAATTCCTTCAAGCCACCAATGATACCTGCGGCAATCTTGCTTCTGAAAGGGTTCCAAACGCGGTATTCTACCTTCTCCTCGCCGTCGACTTTGATGAGTTTCTCGCCATACACAGCTTTGCCTGGAACGGAGTTTTTGGTTGCGATCACATCACCCTTGCCCTTTGCGACGTAAACACCTGGGTGCCTGTGGTTTTCGATCGTAACCTTTGCACCTCCGCGGCCGCCACCACGGCCGCCGCCACGGCCGCCTCCACGACCGCCTCCGCGACCGCCGCCACGGCCACCGCCACGACCGCCTCCGCGGCCGCCACCACGGCCACCGCCACGGCCGCCTCCGCCGAATCCGCCGCGACCGCCTCCGCGACCACCGCCGCCGAAGCCGCCACGGCCTCCGCCACGGCCGCCTCCGCCGCCTCCGCGTCCGCCTCTAGGGGTGAAAGCCATCGCTGGCCTACTGCGAACTGCTCGTCCGGTGCTCTTCTCTCTGCTGCCTCTTGGCTGCCGACGAAGGGTGCTTGCTTGCTTCCTTGGTTGCTTGCTTCCTTGCTTACTTGCTGCTGCTCTCTCTGCTCTCTCTCCTCTTTTACTCTAGCCCTCCACGCTCTCTGCTCTTAGGAGATCTCAGAAGACTATCCGCCTCTATAAGGGAGCCTATGCCGACTTGAGTCAACTTGGTTGGTTCGCCGAGCCTACCTAGCCCGTCATAGAGGTTGCTTTAGGATAATCATGTCTTCCTTCATCTTTTCGCCCTCAATTTCTCTCTCTCTCTCTCCCTCCCTCCCTGCTTGGTCTCTCTCATTTTTCATCTTCCCTGCCTCTCTCTCTCTTTCATTTTCTCTCTCATTCTCTCTCTCTCTCTCTCTCTCTCTCTCCACCCAAATGGATCGCAGGTGAGCTCGTGTAAACTTGGAATTCTTGGCATGCGGGCGCTATTATTGTAGTGCACATTACAATTTACAATCCAAGCTTCCACCAGCCAACCATCTCTGCCTATCTTCGCCAACCAATCAAACCTGTCGGCACCCTCCCGCCCATTTGGGTTCCTCTGAAGGATCGATTCTGTTCGCTACTGACCTGTATGATGGCTTAACTCGAGAACTTATAAGGATCTCTTAGCGTTATATCTACCCTTCAGAACTTGGGGCTAGGATACTGTCATGAGGTTTCATCAAATGGTACTGTAGTACGGAATAGGCTCCAAGTCTTTCTCTAGCGAAGACTGATGAACATTGATGAACCGTACTGAAGAACTTCCTGGCTCTAGAGTTTATGTTATATTTATGGTAATGGCTTTCTTCAAAGCTATATCCAATTACCGCCCCCGTAGCACACGGATCACTTGGGAGATTATATCAGAATTCAGTAATTTGGTACCAGTAGGGAATAGTAGAGAGAATCTGCGAGACCACTTCGCCAAGAGCTGAAAGAGCTGAGATTTAGCAACCTGAAAGTCCTGAAAGACCAGATCTGAACAAACAGTGACAGTGACCACCTGAGTACTGAGTCAACGTTCGGTGTAACGGTACTCGAGTACCAGCGGTGCAAGCGTGAGAACACTGAACAGATTCCGGACACTGTCGGCTTGGCAAAAGGGTAGTTCGGTGGGTTTACTGCGCGCTTCAGTCGAACAGATTAGGGTCACGCGTCTCACCTGCGCTCGACCGCGCTCAACAGCTGTATGTACCTCATGCAGCACAAGAACGTGGCGATACAATCTTGAAGAAAACCCCTCACCGGCAAGTCTTCGTCAGTGGACTAGTTGTGCTACGTTTGTTTGGCCTAGAAACCTATCCGTCTCATGGGGCCGGGAGATCTTGCAGCTTTCAAGCTATGGTTAAAGGAGAGCGGATGCACAGGCACGGAGTTAATAGACTTTAGCTTTTTAGAATCCAAAGGCGTTGGGGGATTTTCGAAGAGCGGATTCTCTGGAGGGGATCAAATCTTGAGTCTACCTGCACATCTCATTATAGATTCCTGTACATGTGAGCGGGTCCCAGAGCTTTGGGACTTGCTTCAGTCAAAGGGTTTCGTCAGTAAAAACCCCTTTTTTAAACACAAGACACCCCATGCCGAAGCAATACCCGTGGTCTGCGCGCTTGCATACGTGAAAGGCAACAGGGAGCGCGACAGCAGGGTGTCAATGTACGCCCAGTACCTGGCCATTTTACCCGAGAGAGCAGATTTCATACCTTCACCAGAAGTAGTTGGCGCCGTTCTGGGATCCAACCATCATCTCGCGAAACGATTCACAGCAAAAGTCACTGAAGCAAAGGCAACATATGAGTCCCTCGATTTTAGCAGGTTCCAAGTAAGTTGGGCTGACTTCTGGTGGGCTTACCAGATGTACTGGAGCAGAGCGTTGCAAGTACCTTTAAATAGCTTAGGCAAACCTCAGAAGACTTGTGCTCTTGTCCCCTACCTGGACAGCTTGAATCATCGGCCCGGGAGCATACACACGCTAAGGTCTGAATTTCACGATGGCGATGGCCAGGAGAAGCCCTTCATAGCTTTGGTTGCCGGTACTCAGGTTGGAGCGGGCGAAGAGATCTGCATCAACTACGGCTCTAAAAGCAATGCGGACCTTCTCCTCAACTACGGCTTCTCTATTCAGAATAATCCGCTTGATTATGCTGTACTGGAGGGGTTCAAGGTACATCTGCAGCAGGATGGTACCGAATGGCCAGAATCTCTATCTGTTGAAAAAGTGGAGGAAAGTATTAGCGCAACAGAGCTGTCCTTGAAGTCGGTTCTTGACCACCCTGATGGTCACAAGTTTGAGCCGCTTCTTCGAGGAGAGCTTGCATGCCTAAAAGCCCTCCATTCGCGTTTTGTCGAGGACAGCCAGTGTCTCGTCACCAATGCTCCTGGGGATACCGATCGGCTGTGACATTATTTTCCGCCAATTCGATTTTTCCAAACGACAAGCACGAGAAAAACGACTCGGAGTGGAGCCCTCACTCGCTCCTCTTCTCGAGCTTATTAAACGTCAAGTAGTCTCTACTATACTACCCACATTGCCATCGAAGAGAGAAATCGTAAGTCACGGTCAGAAGCACGCTATTCTATGAGTCTCTATTATTACGAGGTAAGGAAGGTAAGGCGTGCTATACAGGTCGGCAGGACCTCAAGAGCATCGGAGGTTTCCAGCAGTGCGCCGTAGTGGAGACTAGGAAACGATTCACTGGTTGTGCGACCATGTTTCTTGCCATCGAGAGTATCGAGAGAATCGAGAGTGAGACAACGAGACAACTAGACAACCGCAATTTACTTTCGCTGGACAGCGCTGAGTTGGGCTTCAAAGGTACCAGGGGGCTCTCGTGGTAAGGTCTTCGTGTGCGAGAAACTGGGCAAGGGCATTGCCTCTCTCTCTGCGCCAGCTTCGTTCAGGATGGCGGGAAAACGCTCAAAGTCAGTCGGTGGGGGCAAAGCTGCCGCACCTGCCACGGATGTGGAGGTGGCCAGTACTCCTGCGAAGGACTCCACTCAAAGAACGAGTGCCAAGGGAAAATCGACAGGTACCAAGCGCTCTCGTGAAGTAGTGGCGAAGGAGCCTGAGCCAGTGTCTGCGGACGTCGACTCCGCTGAGGTTCCAACCTCCTCGAAGAGAGTGAAGATGACTGCTTTTGTGGACGAGGAAAATCCAGCTGCCCAAATCCGATCGCTTCCAGCCAGCCGCCGCTGGTGGAAACCTGTACAGGAGGAGAAGTTCTCGATGATCACTTACAAGTCACAAAAGAGCCGCAGCACCACTTGGGAGAAGAAAATGGAGCTTCGGAAGAAACGGAAAGATGTGAAGGAGTTTGAGTCTGAACTGCGAGAGCGCAGCAAGCTTGCTGACGAGGAGGCCAAGAGGAAGAAGGTTGAGAAGCGCAAGCGCAAGGCCGAGAATGAGTTCAAGAATGCTCGCATGCAAGTTATTAAGAACACAGAAAAGGTCAAGAAGATGTCTAAAAAGCAGCTTCGCGCGATCCGCAAAACGCAGGTCGACAAGGAAGGTAATGTACAGTTCGTCCCAGTTTATTCCAAGTAAAAAGTTTTTGTCGTTCACAGCCCCCTTTTTCCGCAGTTCAACGTCATCCACCATCCTTGATCAGAAAGAGGTCTAGAACCATGTCTCTTTGACATGCCGCCATCGAGGACACAAAATAGCAAACACAAAGTATGTTGGGCAGCCCTTTCGAGAAGTAGATGGAATCCGACCACCACGTTCGCACAAAGCAACGGAGGAGTGCCCTTGTGCATGCATGAGGATGGCGTGTATGCAGGAGTACGTACACTCGTGTGCGTCTCCATCACCATTCGTGAGATCTGATGGAACCCACCTTCCTGCGACAATTGCATTCTGAGCCTGTTCTGATTTGACGGCTTGGTTTCCGGTGCATCTGGGCCATTCATGCACAATTCATGACTTTCTTTTCTTCCCTCCTACATTGCCAAGTCATGTTCTTCAGAAGACGTGAGTTTAATTGACATTTTGATCGACAGTCTAGTCTAGTATGCAAGATCGCCACATCTATTTTCAAAAGACTTCAAGTTTCTCCAGTAAGCTACATTTTTTCAGGCTCGTCTCAAGTTCCTTGCTTTCGCATTGCTCAGCCCGTCAGTGGCTCGTCCAGGTGTTTCCCCACCCCACTATGGCAGGGGTTACAGCTTCTCACTGTCGTTCGCCTACTACCCCAGCTTCCGAACAGCGTTATGAACCTCTGCCAAGATAGAGGACGTGATTTGCAGCGTGAGTTTCCATGAGATTTGGCTATTATTGGTGACTTGGAAGACGTGGATTGACAAGTGGCCAATAAATCAAAATTTGATAATTAGAATTCGACTTACCAATGTACTATGTGATCGACCGTGAACCCTACACTTCCTATGCTGGTAACAGTAGTACAGGCTATTACACGAGATTTTATTTTTCGACCGTGAACCCTACACTTCCTATGCTGGTAACAGTAGTACAGGCTATTACACGAGATTTTATTTTTCGATGGTGTTAATTAATTTAACAAAGCACTTGAATTCGATGAGACTTGCTTAGCCTGAGGTTTCAATGGGTATCTGTACGCTCAGCGCCAGTACTCTGTGTACAGATTTTGCTCAAGAAACGTGCAGATAGCATTGAACAATGTTCTGAACAGTGAAAGAAATCATCAAAATTGCAATTTTTCTAAACTCTAACAAACTGTACAAATCTATCGATAGAAGCGACTGAGCACGGCTCAGTACGATAGCTAGCTGCTCATTGATAGTAAAAACGTAACCAACATTAGCGTACAAGGAATTGTGTTGCGCGGATAGTTTTGGTGGATTATGATTTGGCGTAAATGCGATGTCAATCATCTGGCGCGAAGGTGTATTACGGCTTCTCGCAACACCACCGTAAGAATTGCAAAACTCCGCATCACAGACAGGGCTTCATGGGCTTGAAATGGCTTGACAAGGTTTGAGTCAAGGCAGGCGGGGCGCGTCCGGCGAGCGCAGGTTGCAAAGGTCGTCGCCTGAAGGAGATAGAGAAGAGACTCAGAAGGGCGTTGGTGTTCGGGCGAAACGTGTGCCCGCCCCAAGCTCAGCAAGAAAAGACTCCAAATCAAACGTGCAGTTCGCATTCCTTTCCTTGACTGGCCAGTGCGTTTGGCTGCCTCTCGACCGATACCTCACAAGGCTGCCTGTGCACGGCCTCCAATTTTTTTGCAACGCGATTCTTCTGAAGATAGTTGGCTGCCAAACAGTGTGAAGACAAGAGGATTGAATGGATTTAGGGCCTCCGAAGCGCGCAAAGCGCTCAAAGACAACGTTTGAGGCAAGTCACAACTCCAGTTTATCAGGTGAAGGCGGTGTGTCAAAACCCCAAATACACGCGTCTGGAAGAAGTTCTTTGACTGCACTAGATGCGCAACGCTCAAGGAAAAACAATAATGGGAAACAAGTCAGGCTTACCCTCGCCAAACAAGCAGCCCGGAAGAAATGGCAGGAAGCCTATTCCAAGGTGATGCATTCTCTCCAGGTTGTAAAGCTAATGGGATTTCATGGTGATGGAAATGAACTGAGTCCACTGCTTCAGCTTTCGAGAGACAGAAATTTGCGTGCGAGGGCGAGCCAAGTGGGGCTTGAGGCGTTTCTCATCGAGGAAGCAGCAATCCAGAATTTGGAAAAGCATCGCCCGGTCCCTATGGAACAGAGAAAGTTACCGATTACAAAGCTAGTTGGAGACACACTGCTTAACGGAACACGCGACGGGAGGGAGGCTCTGGAGCTGTTTCAAAACGCCCTTGTTGGCACAGCTAAATTTGATTGTGATGGCGGTGGCGGTGGCGGTTACGTGTTATCTGATTTGCGAAACTCCCTTCTGAGAAGCAAATGCATCAACATTCTCTCCAAAAAGTCTCCAGCGGAAAGGAGCGTGGCGGACTTGAATACGTTGGAAGAGCTCGTTCAGAATGACGCTTTCTTTCAAAACCTGGCGCCATCGGTACGACTGGAGCTTTGCAGGGTGATGAAATACATCTCTTATGATCCTGACATGGTCGTTTTCAAGCAAGGTGATGAAGGGGTCTACTTTTACGTGATCTTGCAGGGCAGAGTTACAATTCATATTAGCGAGAGCAATATGGAAGTCGCCGCGAATGAGCTTGTAGCAGGTCAAAGCTTTGGCGAGCTGGCTCTCGCCAACGACGAGCCTCGAAGCGCAACAATTGTCACCAGGGAAAGCTGCGAGTTCCTTGTCATAGCAAAGCACGACTACCGAATGATTTTGAGGCGCCTTCAAACGCGGGACATGAATCAAAAGATTTCATGTTTCGCCCGTCTACCATACTTCTCGACCTGGGACCGAATCAAATTGATGGGCCTTGTAAAGAGTTGTAAGGTTGTCCAAGTGCCTGCAAACTTTGTCGTTTGCAAGCAAGGGGATGCCGTTAGTCATTTGTACATAGTAAAGAAGGGGTCGTGTAGGTTGATCAAGAGAATTGCGAGCCCTCAGAACCAGTCATCATGCCCCGGTGATTCGGTGACAGCGGAGCGATGTAGCAAGCTTGTTTCTTGTTTTGTGGATGTCGAATATATGAAACGCGGGGGATTTTTCGGCGAGAATGGCCTCTTGGCATTGAAGAACTTCAAGAAATTTTCGTCTTACGCAAATGGAAGCGACCTCCAGAACAAAGATTCCGACAGACAACCTCAAAAGCCACAGGAAGAACAGAGCGGAGAAGAGCCTAGCACTTCCGAGCCTCTCGAACGTAGTGCCGGACTCGGGCCGGGCTCCCAATCAAGCGAAGTATATAGCGCTAGCATGGTGTCCGAGCGCGCTTCCGAGATCCTCGCAGTGCGGATTTCAGATTTTTTCCGGTTCACAGACAGGACGAACGTGGAAGAACTCTTGAGTTTTGCGGCGATGCGCGCGCAGTGTCTAGCTGAAGACGTTGTCCGCCAAAAACTTTTGAATCAGATCCAATGGGAGAAAGAAAAGCAAGGGCTTTTCCAAGATATGAACCTCCCAAAATTTCAGCGACATCTTGCTGCCCAGAAGGAAGACCTAAAGATCCGTGCTCCTTGCCCGCCATCTCTGAAGCGGTCTCCAGTGGGAGCGGGCTCCACTCAATCCCACAGGAGGCGGGTGCCGAAGATGGAGCCCTCTGAAAAGGGCATCAGAGGCTGAGGACGTGATAAATTTTTCTAAATTCTGTATAATTTTGTCTGTGGTGTGTCGCAAGGCGAAAGTGAGATTATAGCTAGAGCTACCTGGAAACGCACTGAATACTACAAGAGAATTTAACCCGACTTGAACGTATTTTTTTTTTAAATCGAAATATATAAAAAGATGTATGTGATGCGAAAATTGATGCTTCCAGATTCTTTTTGGGACGCCTTGATTTTTACACGTTTGTTGAGAGCTTTTCCGCCGATGGCCGTACCGGAAAAGATTGTAACCACAGAAAACGACGCACCTCCGAAGAAAAGTGAAGTCTACAATTTTGCATTTCTTGGATATGAACGCAGTGCTTGGCGCACGCCAAGATCAACCATAATTTCTTCACTTCCTCCATAAACGCTTGGTAATTTGTAGGTTCGCGCAAAAGTTTCGACGACTCTTCCCATAGCACCGCGGGTAACACCTCGTCCCCCGAAGATCTGTACTGCATCGTCAGCCACAAGATGCGCAGTGCGGGTAGCTTGAAATTTGAGGAGCGAAATTGGGCCGCCAAGAAGCTTGGATTGCTCTGCATACGAAAGATTGTTCATCTGGTACGTGATGAGATCCGCATAAGCGTCAATTGCTTCGACTGCGGCCACCATTCTGCCAAGCTTTTCGCGAATTACTGACTGGCTCATCAAAGGCTTTCCGAAAACCTTCCGCTGCGAAGCCCACTTGAAGCACTCTTCCACGACCTGATGAAAGGGAGAAGAGAGTTGTTATTGTTGCAAGTTGGGCAATCGAATCCAAAGTTAGAATTGTACACCAATCATTGACTCCGAACCAGTCCAAAGCGACAACTTACATTTCTTGACATCGCAATCACACTCACAGCGATCACGTATCTCTCATGGTTGAAATTTGCCATCACGAGACCAAAACCTTTGTTTTCGCCGCCCATAAGGTTTTCCACGGGGACTTTAACGTTCTCGAAGATGACGTAGCCTGTTCCTGCAGAGCTGCTGTACGCGGTCTTGATGAGTTTAACACGAACTCCTTCGCATTTTGGGATTAGCAACATGGAGACACCGCCGGCACCGGGGCCTCCTGTGCGGACTGCTGTAACAAAGTAGTCAGCAAATGTTGCGTTGGTGATCCACTTCTTCGTCCCATTGACAATATAATGCTTGCCATCTGGGGTTTTCGTAGCCGTGGTCCTCAGGCCAGCGACGTCAGAACCCGCAAATGCTTCTGTGATCGCGAGGCAAGATCGCTTTCGGGCAGCTAGGATGTCTGGGAGGATCTCTCTGCGCATCTTGTCAGTTCCATAGTTTATGATTGGCGGGGCACTGATATTAAACCCTGCGAACATCGAGTCAAGGAACCCTGGGCACTGGATCCTTGCAGTCTCCTCCTGAAGGATCTTCTCGTGCGTGTACGAGAATTCCTCCGGTGAAAGACCGCAAGGCATTGGAAGGAGCTTGAGATGCGGGCCAGGCCCAAGCCTAGTGTGCAGCAGCCCTGCTTGGCTGACTTTTTGCATGAGTTCCAAAGTCGCCGGCTCGTTGGACTCTTCGCTTTCGATGGCGATCTCGCGGACGTGTTTGTCGTAAAACTCGCGCACGTACTTTCTGAAGCGAAAGTGCGATTCGTCGTGAAATGGGGACTTTAGCCCCCTCCACGCGAAGGTTTCTGCGTATGGCACTTGCGAGATTTCCCCCCATCGGGAAAGCTCTGCGTCGCGAGTCTGGTCTTCCTGAGCGCTCTCCGCGTCGTCCGTGTAGCCTACTAGCAGTCTCGGCCCGAATTTGTCCAACACACTCTGACGGTGTAAGCCGTAAAAGTCTTCCGTCGCGTCGGTCCCGCCAATGCTGAGGAGAATTTCCTCGCCGCCGGGGTGGAGTCCCGCGAACCGCGAGACGTCATACACCCTGCCGTCGATGATAAGCCAGCAGTCGTCCGGCTTGCAGTGCTTGGCCACCTCGGCCCGGGAAAACCTTTCTTTGCTCGGTGAGCCCATCGTGCTTTTCTGCTTCTTGCTTCTTGCTTCTTGCTTCTTGCTTCTTGCTTCTTGCTTCTTGCT